>JAFBJT010108803.1:136709-210350 GCA_016785325.1 Chascanopsetta lugubris
ACTTCAATCAAACTTGACACTTCAGACAACCAGCAATCTATGCACCTGTCTGAAACATATGACACCTCAAGTTCACATTCAATTCTGTCAGCCTGTTCCTCTAATGCATAGGTGTCAAACTCTGGCCCGTGGGCCAAATTTGGCCCACGTTGTAATTATATTTGGCCCGCGAGACAATACCAAATGACTACTAGAGCTGGCCCCCGGTATTATACAGCACATTCACCGCTAATACTGTGAGAGTAGTCATAGCGATTTCACGTCACCGTGCTACCCCTTTCCAGAAATGGCGAAAAGAAAGGCAAGTGGGGAGGTACAATATCTGTTTAAATATGTAAAAGACAGACCTGTTTGTCTTGTTTGTGGAGTCAATGTGGCAAATAGAAAAGTGGCATTTGATTTTTATTTAAAATGTATTCAATAAATGAACGCCATTGATGTGTTTTTTTTATTTGAACTTTGATTTTGCATGTCTCCACTATTAAGTTATATATTGTATAGTAATAAGCGTTGCTTGGTTCATATTCAATGTTAAAGCAAGATTTGTTTGGGTTCATATTAAAAGGTTCATTTGTTCAATGTTGGCCCCCGACTTTGTTCGGGTTTTAAATTTTGGCCCACTGTGTATTTGAGTTTGACACCCCTGCTCTAATGCATAGGTGTCAAACTCTGGCCCGTGGGCCAAATTTGGCCCGCGTTGTAATTATATTTGGCCCGCGAGACAATACCAAATGACTACTAGAGCTGGCCCCCGGTATTATACAGCACATTCACCGCTAATACTGTGAGAGTAGTCATAGCGATTTCACGTCACCGTGCTACCCCTTTCCAGAAATGGCGAAAAGAAAGGCAAGTGGGGAGGTACAATATCTGTTTAAATATGTAAAAGACAGACCTGTTTGTCTTGTTTATGGAGTCAACGTGGCAAATAGAAAAGTGGCATACGATTTTTATTAAAAATTTATTCAATAAATGAATGCCATTGATGTGTTTTTTTTATTTGAAATTTGATTCTGCATGTCCCCACTATTAAGTTATATATTGTATAGTAATCGGCGTTGCTTGGTTCATATTCAATGTTAAAGCAAAATTTGTTTGGGTTCATATTAAAAGGTTCATTTGTTCAATGCTGGCCCGCGACTTTGTTCAGGTTTTAAATTTTGGCCCACTGTGTATTTGAGTTTGACGCCCCTGCTCTAATGTGACAGATAAACACAAGGGCTAGTGGCGCAATGGATAACGCGTCTGACTACGGATCAGAAGATTCTAGGGTCGACTCCTGGCTAGCTCGTCCCAACCTTTAAAATGTCATCTCTTCATGTCCTCCTTCTCAAAGTTAACACAGACTTTCAATCAGAATCCTGCATTACAGTCTTGCAGCTATTGAATTTAAAGCAGACAGATGTCCTCTCACAGAAACCACTGAGGGATAGTTACCTCTCCTAAGTGCCTTGATCGTATAGAGGTTAGTACTCTGCGTTGTGGCCGCAGCAACCCCGGTTCAAATCCGGGTCACGGCATTGGAGCAAAAGACATGTCTTTCCAATATTTCTACTTTTGACATTGCAATACTCCTTTGACTTAGAGTGATCACGAAACTTTTTCTGAATGTAAACTTTAATCAAACTTGACACTTCAGACAACCAGCAATCTATGCACCTGTCTGAAACATCTGACACCTCAAGTCCACATTCAATTCTGTCAGCCTGTTCCTCTAATGTGACAAATAAACACAAGGGCTAGTGGCGCAATGGATAACGCGTCTGACTACGGATCAGAAGATTCTAGGTTTGACTCCTGGCTAGCTCATCCCAACCTTTAACATGTCACCCACCTGGAACATGTCATCTCTTCATGTCCTCCTTCTCAAAGGTAACACAGACTTTCAATCAAAATCCTGCACTAGTCTTGTCAGCAAGTTTTGACTTTGTATGTCATATTGTATGTGTAAATCAAAGCTTGTATGGTGACTTTTTCAGAACAGTGCACCAAGTCAGTCAGTGTTATGTGTGCTTTTTGCGTGTGACCAGGAGTCATATATGTTTTTGTAAATGGTTTTATACTTTATAAATGTCAACTTCAACATGCAAAATCTGTTATGTTCAATTTCATTGTGTTTTTCCCAATAAATCTATAAAGACCAGGTTCCAGTTTGTGCTTTTCTTCAATTTAAACTAATATTACACTCTTATAACATGCAGTAAATTGTATCAAACATAGATATTCTAGTTCCAAGTTTTCTGAAAAAATGAGCAAAAGCTCTTACTCACAGGACATTAAAAATCCATGAACTCTAGTTAATTACACATGCAACTTTTTACGTGTAGCATTATATTCGGTGTGTTTACTGTGTGCTTACATTTTCACATGTATGTAAATGCATATACAATATTTGTAATTTGAATAAATGATCATTAAGTATGAAGACAGATATTATACAATATGCTATGTTATGTGGCCCCTTGAGAGCAGCCATAATGCTGCTGTGGCCCTGCTTTTAAACATTAATAGGCCTATGGGGATATACTCACTTTGGGGACCAGCCTCAAGTGGCCACCACTTTAACTGCAAATTTGTCCACTTCCGTATTCCAGCCATATCCGTCAAGCGGAGGTTTCTGCCTCATGGTGCCACCACTTCCTCCACCACTGATGCAGTAGCTATCAAAACGTATCAAGCCATGTCTCACAAATAGGATATAAACCACTTCTAACGACGAAATAAAGAGTAAGAATTTAAAGAAAATGGATGTAATGAATGAAAATAACATACATCCTTCTTTCACAACATTCCAATTACAGAAGAAAAGGTAGGCAAACCTTATTACATTTGAGAAACCACTTGTCAACTCACTTCAAACGTTTCACTTACATCCTGGCCACTACATCACAATTCCCGCGTGACAATATTTTGACGCAGGGATTTTCAACCACCCTGCCACATCAGGTGTGCCACGGGATAGTATCAAATTTCACTGAATTGGTCTAAAAAAGTTTGAAAAGTAATGCTGTGCCCCCCTTCTGATCATGATTGTTGTCATTAAAGGAAACACATGGCTATCATCTCCTCCGCCCCCTCAGCTGAGAGACTACATTGTCATTAAATTTACTGTATTAGGCTCCACACAATGGTCTGTCGCACGGGCAGTGTTGGCAGATCGCCAGTAACGTTTCAACCGGCGTTCATCACGTGACAACGAGAGAGAGAGAGAGAGAGAGAGAGAGAGGGAGAGAGAGAGAGAGAGAGAGAGACAAACACAGCGCGAGAGAGCGCTTCGACTCCTCAAGAGCGACTCCCCCCAACACTGCGCCGCCCCCCGTCATATAGAATGTCATTTTGTAACATTTTAGGTTGATGGTGGCGAAAAATGTGCCGTGACTCCAAAAAAGTTGAAAAACACTGTTTTAACATAATGCGACAGTGACGCAAACTGCCAGTCACACGTAACGTTGTAAATAAAACTCCAAATGAAGCTAACCGCAATTAGCGTTAGCGTTAGCTTACCCTTTAGCATATGCGTCGAAGTTGCCTTTGCTGGCGGAAGAGGAGGCAACTCGTTTCATCAGGGACATAAACAACTTAACGTCCGACTTAAAGGCGGAAACTACCGGGTTCCTGTCGTCGATTTCGCCGTAGTATGAAGCCGGTAACTCCATGTGTGCTGCCCCGAAGTTAACTTTAACCACCGAACGTGTTTAAATATACTACTGTGTCCAACAACACACAGCGCGAGGCAGGCTGTGCCCAGGCTTGTAACCATGGTAACGACGCACAGGAGACAGACAGCAGGATATCAAGTTTTCACATAGATGACTATTTAGTGTATTTTACAATATAATGGTTAATTGTATTATTATAATTTTTTACAATTATTGTTATATGATTAGTAGTAGTAGAAGTGGTAGTAGAAGAACTAGTAGTAGTAGTAGTAGTAGTAGTGGTAGTAGTGGTAGCAGTGTATAATAAACACACCATCTTAAATAGAATGCTATTGGTGGAATATAATTCAATGTAATTATTGTTATTTTAATTGATATTTCATTAAAATTATAGCTAAATATAATTATAGTTTGATGTAATTGAAGTAAATGGTATTATTATTAAATAATAAAAGAAAAATGAAAAAGAAAAATATAATCTTATATAGATAGATAGATAGATAGATAGATAGATAGATAATAATGATCAAAAAGAACTCACACTTTATTCAATTTGATTTAATCCAATTTTACCCCTTCATCCTTATTGACCCTTATGATTAATGTACTCCTGTAATTCTACTATATTGCATTGTTATTTCATCTTTTTGTACCTTGCCATTATTTTTGGATGCTTTGTCACGAGTCTACAATGATTCAGCCTGGGTGTTCATGTAAAATTGAGCAAACGCTGCAAGACGTTTGGTTACCGCAACTTTCCCACCGTTGGACTCCATATTTTCCATCTGAGCTCAGAGCAACATGATACATACTCAGTGAGGCCTAATGCTGCCCCATCCAAACTCATCAGTTCCCATTCAACCTGTACTTCCACCCTGCTCACAGACCTAAAGCCTCTGGCACTCGGGGCACAGCAGACTAATGCTCTGGCAGCCGCTCCTCAAACAAATCACCCTCACACTAGACAGGCAGTATTTCCTGGGGACTGAGTATCGGGGGCATCAGCAGTACTGACAGAGACCAGAGGGGAGAGACGACCGGTCACAGGCGGTCCCGTCAAACAATGAGGGCGATGAGGGGATAAACAGTTGGCATCATTGTTCCATGTCTGCTGGCATGGGAGATGATGGAGGGGGGTGGGTGGGGTGCGAGCCTGAGTGGAAGGCCTATAAAAGAGGTGCGAGGGAGCACAGTGAGTCCAAAACAGCCATCTCCTCAGAGATCGAATCATGGATATCCCCATTCAGTATCCCTGGTACCGCCGCACCTTCCCTCATCGGTTCCCCGACCTCTCGCTGGCAGAACCTCTGGTGGACTGGCCCCTGGTGTGGCCCTTCTCCTGGTCTTTCCCGTGGATGCGTCCCTCCTTTTCACGCTGGTTCAACTGGTCCGACAACGGACACGGTGAGGTAATGTAGATTTTTTATTTTATTTTAACCTAATTTTTATCTGAATCTTTTGTACTGCTTCTAACGTTCAACTGTATGTTTTTTTTAAATGTATCTATTTTTTATTTTTATATCTGCTTTTATTTTACTCTACTAACCTGTTTTATTTACATTCATATCTATTTGATCCTGCAGGGGTGCTGTGCATTTTTTGGTCTTTTTCTGTACAGCACTTTGGACCTTTATGGTCATTTAAAAGTGCTTTATGAATAAAGTTGGATGGGATTGGATTGGGATATCCCCTTCTCATTGTCTGAGGGTGAAATGACTGCTGTTTGGGACGGATGGTTCAGGAGGAGGTGTGCTGTGTGTGCAGATGCGCGTGGAGAAGGACCGCTTTGTCATCTATGTGGATGTGAAGCACTTCTCCCCTGACGAGCTGTCCGTCGTGGCCAGTGACGAGTTCATCACGATACACGCCAAACACGAGGACAGACAGGTCAGAGGGAGCGTCCGCAGACAGAGACGGGCCAACACATGAGATGACGCCTCACTGACGCACTGCCTCTGTTTCCAGGACGACCACGGCTTTGTGTCCAGAGAGTTCCTCAGGAAGTACAGGCTTCCAGCCGGCATGTCGGGGGCCGACGTCACCTCCAGCCTGTCGTCCGACGGCGTGCTGACAATCACGGCGCCTCGGGCGTCTGCGGGGCCCGAGCGGGCCATTCCCATCTGCTACGAGGACGGGAAACCCAAAGAGTAGACGGATGCTGAGGGGACGAGGTTTCAGCTTCGACCAAAGCGCTGCTTGTTGTGTTAGTTCACCTGAGTCACGTCAGGGAGTGTGTAGGTGGAAGTGCCTTCTAATAAACCAGCATCTAACTTCAGATACGTCACAATAACTAAACATGTTTAGTCTAACCGACACTATATTTACGTTTTCACTGTAGCCAGTTGTAGGTAATTGAACATCATTAAATTACAGCAGTCATGCCATCATGCAGCCCATGTGGTGCATCAAGGTTTTGTGTATTGCAACACATATTATTTATATATTGGTGAAGCACTTCTCTCTTTAAGCCTATCCTAGGTTTCAGAATCTGTGAGAACTACAGGGACATTCCAAAAAAGTCAAAATAAGGAAGTGGATTTTATTTTAAATGTGCCTTTGTTGGTCGTTAATGCACACACCTGTGAGTGTGTATATGCAGTCATTTTGAGTTTGTTTGCTAAAGCAAGAGAAGCCACTGAAGGACTCGGGACCAGGTGTGTTCTCTGTTTGAAGGAAGGAGGGAAGGAGGGAAGGAAGGAAGGAAGGAAGGAGGAAAGGAAGGAAGAAATCATTGTTTATCAGCATGCTCCTTTTCCAAAGAGAGTGGACTGGTGCATTGACTCTGTGCTGCTATAAAGATAACCTGTGTGTGTGTGTGTGTGTGTGTGTCTGTGTGCGTGGGTGGGTGGGTAGCTGTGTGTGTGTGTGTGTGTGTGTGTGAGAGAGAGAGAGAGAGAGAGAGAGAGAGAGAGAGTGTGTGTGTGTTTGTGTGTGTGCATATCATCCATCTTCCGCTGTTATTGGCAAAATAATTCCAAAATGACATCAAACAGAATAAACTTTGACCCTAACCCTAAACACCTGAGTTGTCCAATGTTTTCTTTTTACCATATTTTTTTAGCAACAACAAGTAAGACACTTTTTATATCATATTACATCGAATCACGTTACAACAACAACCAATAGGTGCAGTACATACATGTTTATTGCATGTGTAGGTTTGCAGAACATCCAAATGTATACGGAGATTAGAGGCTGCACAGGCCTGTCAATCATCCATTAAGACTAGGAATGCACATATTTCAGCACTGCGTGATGTAATCTGATGACAGTGCACAATGATCTGCTGCTATGTTTACATAATCAATAACGGGTGTTAGGAGGTGAGGACGTTATCTTGTCAGTTGGGTGTTGGGCTCTTCATCCAGGCATCAGGTACAATGGAAGTCCCATTTCTGGAGATAAGAGGAGAGATGGCATTAGTGTAGAACAGGGGCATCAAACGTACGACCTGCGGGCCAGAACCCGCCCGCCAGAACCCGCCCGCCAGAGGGTCCATCAAATTGAGGTGTGTGTGTGTGTGTGTGTGTGTGTGTGTGTGTGTGTGTGTGTGTGTGTGTGTGTGTACTCACAGTCGTTTTGACCTCAGTGTTGGCCGGCATGAGAGGGTTGGTCTCCTCCACCACACTGCTAGGGAAGTGGCCCAAACGAGCCTCCTGTTGACCGTAGTACGAGTCCTGTACCTGCATGGATGACACACACGTGGTGGGTCGCGACCGGTCGCGGGCCTCTTTTCAGTGGGTCGCAGGTTGAAACGTTAAGAAAAAAGAGCCTGTGCTTTTATTTTGACGAGGCTTTTTTGATGCAGCGAAGTGCGGTCCGTTCACACTCCGTAACAGTAGGTGGCGATGATGCCCTGTCATGCCAATTAACAACTGCCATTTCACCGATAGAAGAAAACCTCCAGTTTGTTTACATAGGCTGAGTAAGTACTCACACTGCCCGCCCAGAATAGGTTTCCTCTGTCCTTGAGCATGGCATAGACATAGACCAGCTGGCCCTGTCTGAGAGGGATGAACCTGCAGTCTCCTGGGTAGTAGTCCTGCAGGGCTCGAGCGATCAGGATGGGATCTGTGCGGGATTCGAACATATGATACGGACGCATTCCAACGCACATGAGGACCAGACGGAGTTGAGCTACTTACGGCTGCATTCGGAGTCGGCGCAGAGTTTCTTGTCGGAGAGTTTGGGCATGAACCTTCCGGCCTGACACGATGCCAGGAGGAGGCACAGCACCGAGAGAGGCAGCAGGAGTCTGCAGGCCATGTCTGTGTCATAGGTTCGAGTCCCAGGCCGTTTCAACTCTGCTCTGACGGAGAGAGAGAGGAGCAATGACAGCAGTGCTCTGCTGTGCTCCACCTCCACACACACACACACACACACACACGCACACACGCACACACACACACACACACACACACACACACACACACATAGCCCCTTTCAAAAGCTCCGAGCAGGTAAACAGGAAAGGGATGATGATGATGATGAAGAGGAGGAGGAGGAGGAGGGTCTGACTGCACAGACTCTGGCTTGTCTCCCAGCATCCTCCCCCCGTCTCACCCTGTGTCAACCCCTAACAACAACACAACACATTCCTCAGTGTGTTTCCCCTTTAAAGGTGCAGCACTTTCGATTTGGTGACATCTAGTGGTGAAGTTGCATATTGTATCCTTCCCCTTGCACCCTTCTGAACATGCAGGAGAACCTATGGTAGACCTCAGTTGTCATTCAAACTCAAAAGATGTTTAGTAGTTCCACTTTTACCACTGTAAAAACATGGCAGCCCCCGTAGAGTGGACCCGCTCCTCATGAAAACATGGGCTCATTTAAGGGTAGTGGGGGGGAAATAAAGCATTTAATGTAAATTCTTTGATTATAAATTCATTAAAATATCAGTATGTAATTGTTTTGAAATATTCTAAGGGGTGGCACAAATCTTACACACTGCACCTTTAACTCCACTGCATCTCCCCCTCTTCACTCATCATTCCTCCTTTACCTTAACTGAAGGGGCGGAGCCTCTTACTGTGTTTACACGCCCCACTGTTTCCACTGCCTAGGAAACAAGCTTGGCCTCTCTTGAGCAAACACACCCACACTCACACACACACACAAAGACACTCACACACACTCACCAAACAGGAAGACTCTACCTGTTTTAACTCAGTCGGCTGTAACGTGTCAGGTAAGAGAGACTCTAAGATTTTTGCTCTTTTCAGAGTCAAAAAAGTTCAAACAGATTTTTAGAACTTTATTATATATATATTTATAATAAATACAGTACATGTACTATATGTAGAATGATAGTAGGGGGTATTTCTTTCTTCACTTGATGACAGCATGGTTTCACCGAAACGGATGAGCGCTCACATGTTGACAGAATTACAGGAGTAAAGGTCCAGTCTGTAAGATTCAAGCGACATTTTCCAGAAATTCAAATGTTGTTATTCCTTTGTGATTATTCTGAACATCTAGATCAGGTCCTCTTTAATGAGGACACCATGTTTTAGCACAAAATGGAGCACCTTTTGGATTGTATTTGTTTCTTTTACTGTTATCATTTTTTGAAATAATATTTCAGACAGTTAGAAGTGTATCAGAATACATAACAACTGCAACAATATATAGTTTTAACTGTCCATATAAACACAAGACAGCATAGATAAATAAAAACATACCAACTAACATATATATACGTATACATTTAAGTTTTGATAATGACTGAAGGCTTCAAGGTGTATTTAGCTGCAACATATTAAGAAATCTTTCCATTTAAATACTGAAAAAAAAATATATCCTATGTACAGTATGTATATAATATAGTATGATGACATGGTCCGCCTTATTATGAACCTATCAGGTGGTGCCTCTCGATGATTAGCAAGACTTACACTGAAGAGCACAATAGGGTTGGAATTCAGGGAGGGGAGCAGACAAACAGAAGAGTGTGTTCTGGTATTTCGGTCAGAGTAACAAAAACCACCTGTCAGACAAAAGAGCCCCTTCGAGGCCTCCTGAGATTATATTACCTGAAGTGGTTTTCATAAGATCATTCCTGATTACCTTTGTCACCGGGAGTTCTTGTCACTTGTGCCACTGAAGGTCAACGTGAGCAGGAGGAGGGGATTTGATTGGACCACCATATTGGATTTCTTGCAAAGATGGCGGCTGCATACCTGCAGCCTCTATGAGAGCGGATTACATCGCCCGGCGTGATGCTTCTCTAACCGAGTCCCACTACAAGTCACCATGTTCACCCCGAGGAAGAGCAGCCTCCCCTCCCCCAGCCTGGAGGACTCCTTCTTCCCTCTGTCCTCGTCCTCCTCCGTGTCCCTGTCCTTCGCCCTCCCGGCGTCCACCTCCTCCCCCGGCTGCCTGGACGGGACGGGGGAGATCGAAGCAGATCTGATCCTGGCGGCCGAGCTGGGCCAAGCCCTGCTGGAGAAGAACGAGGAACTGACGGCCGCTCTGCAGCAGAGGGAAAGAGAGATAGAGGTGAGGATGTACATTCATGCTGTGCATCTATTTTTAGCAGTATTTAGAGTGCATGGGAATTGAACCCCAAACCCTCTGGTCAGAGGACAGGTGCTCTAACCTCTCAGTCAAAGCTGAACCATTCAGTTTATTAAATAAAAAATTGATTCAATCATATTAGATTATATCATGTTATATGATATGATATGATATGATATGATATGATATGATATGATATGATATTGTATTATATTATATTATATTATATTATATTATATTATATTATATTATATTATATTATTTTTAACCCGTCTTAATTTGTTTTACCATTTTATTTTATGTTAAATCATTCTATTTCACTCTGGCCTATTTTGAAAAACAATAAAATAACTATGTTACCTGAATGTTATTTTCATAATTGCTTGTTAAAAGCATATAGCTCATTATTTCCCAGTACTAAAAGTACAGAGCCTGTTTTATAAAATGTAAACACATTTATGACTCAGTTAGTCAAAAATAACAACGAGCCTATTAATAGGTGTCATAAAGAAATGCAGATGTCTGTGATAATATTGACGTCGGCCGGATTCCGTAGAGTTCCAGTCATTGTGTTATCTGACTCACTCTCATAGTTTGCGGTAGAACACAGACTGACTGTTGATCACATCATGTTCACTGTCTCAGACCATCCAGCAGGAGAAGCATGTCCTCCAGAGGAGGCTGGACATGAACGAGCTGTCCTCGGGTCAGAGAGAGGCCGAGCTGACCTCTGACCTGGTGTCGCTGAGGGCCGAGCTGGAGCGTCACCGGAGCCTGGGCCGAGACCGGAGGCGGGACGAGAGCGAGCAGCTGACTCAGCTGTCCAATCACAACCAGCGGCTGGTGGAGCAGCTAGCGGAGGTCAGCGTGTGAGGGCGGAGTGATCACGCTCATGCCATGATTGTGTTGTAATGGTGTTAGCATGAGAAAGCGTGGGTGTGACGTCACACTCTCACAGAGGAGCAATGCAGACCAGCAGGTTGTGGGATCCTGTCTCTGACAGACTCCTCCCCCTCCTCTCTCTCCCTCCTCCCACCAGGCAGTGACACTGGAGCACTCCCTCAGGACGGAGCTGCGCTCCCTCAGGGACGAGATGGACGAGTCGTCCTTCAGCAGAAACATCAGCTTCTCTCAGATAGAGAATATTCAGGCAGAGGTAAAGTCACTGTTTACTGTATGTGACCGACACCCAGGACCACGTGAGGCCTGACTGACACATATGTGGCCCATGTAAACAAGCAGTCATGTGTGTGTGTGTGTGTGTGTGTGTGTGTTAGGTGTTCTTCTATACTAGGTGTACTGTATATATAAGTAGGTAGATGCATGGCTGGATTAGGGTGGATGGATGAATGATAGTTCGATAGATGGGATGGGTGGATTGGTTGGTTGGTTGGTTGAATGTTTGGTTGAATGGTTGGTTGGTCGGTCGGTCAGTTGGTTGGTAGATTGGTTAGTTGAAAGTTTGGTTGAATGGTTGGTTGGTTGGTTGAATGGTTGGTTGGTCAGTCGGTTGGTTGATCAGTCGGTTGGTTGGTTGGTTGGTTGGTTGGTTGGTTGGTTGGTTGTGTGGTTGGTTGGTTGGTTGAATGGTTGATTGGTTAGTTAGATGATTGGTTTGTTGGTTGGTTGGTTGGTTGGTTGGTTGATTGATTGATTGATTGATTGATTGCTTGCTTGCTCGATGTTTCCCTCCCTTGTGCTCAGAACCGTGTTCTGCTGGAGCGCCTGTCCCACATGGAGGCCCAGCTCCGAGCATCTCAGGAGGACGGGGAGAGAGTGAGGACGGACAGAGACACACAGAGAGACAGAGTGACTGAGCTGCAGCTCAGACTGAAGGAGAAGGAAGCAGAGGTGAGAGCCACTCACACAACACTCAACACTACAGCCACTAACACTGTGACACACTAACAACACTCACTGTGTGTGTGTGTGTGTGTGTGTGTGTGTGTTTGTGTGTGTGTGTGTGTAGATAGAGCAGGAGCAGGGCGTGGTGTTTGAGTTGCGTACCTTGAATCGATCTCTGCAGCAAAAAGCTCTGAGCGTTGGAGACGAGAGCTTCCTGGATACGGCTCATACACAACCTCTGTCTCTGCTAAGTGAAATTCAACAGTCACAGGTACACAACTACACACTAACTACACACTAACTACACACTAACTACAAATTAACTACAAACTAACTACACAACTACACACTAACTATACAAACAAGCATTTTAGCTCAGGGGTCAGAAGCAGCCCAAATGAACATGAAGTGGGCAGGACCAGTAAAATCATAACATAACACACATTCTATTCCTCGTCTTCCTCTCTCTAACTCACCAATTCCAATTGGTATGGGCGCCCCCTAGTGTCCTGGCACAGAGTCCCTGTCATGTCATCTTCAACCACTTATCCAGTTCTCTGGGTTGCTGGGTATTTCTCCCAGTACACATAGGACCATTGGGGGGTATCAGTGTCAGGGCCAGTGTCACTGCATCAGGGTCCAAGTGGGATTAAAACCAGTGACCTTGGCCTTCAAACCACTGAGCCACACAGTGCAGTTCAATAAACCAACATATCACCATCTGTCATTTTTACACTTTTTACACAAAATCATCCCTCTGGCCCGGTTGGACCCTCTGGTGGGCCAGTTTTTGCCCACGGGCCGTATGTTTGACTCCTCCATTTGTTGTCTGTTCAGGCTAAAGAGGCACTATTGGCTCATTCCACGGTCCTGCAAGCACGAGACGAGGAGATACAGACGCTGAAGGAGGAGGTTTGTTGAACACACGCACACACACACACACACACACACACACACACACACACATAGATACCTCTAAAGTACTTGTACTTAATAATGTAAGACAAGCCACCAATGATCATATTGCATGATGTCACCTTTTCATTGATGGTGGATGCAGCTTTCATTGTATAAAACCATTTTAAAGGTCCAATTTGTCAAATTTTTATATTATGGGATGTCAACCACCTATTTTAAACCTTTTACAGTTACAGTCTGTGCGAGAGGAGCTGGACACTCTGAGGGAGGAGGTGAAGCCCTTCAGAGGCGGCGGGGACAAGCCAAGCTACAGGTGAGGATACACTCCTCAGATCACCTGTCCATGTTCCATCCCATCAGACACCGCACTGACACACGTTTCGTAAATCATATCAACGTTCAGCTCCTTGGAGAACGAGCTGACCACAGTGCGCCAGGAGAAAGAATCGCTGACTCAGCAGCTTCTCAACACTATCAAGCACAAGGTGGCGCTGTCTCAGGAGCTGGAAGCCTGGCAGGTAAGGCCCACGGAGTACGAGGGTCACTGTTTTACACATGAAGCTAGACTTTGAGTTTGCCAAAATATGCTTTTATTTTGAAATGTTTCTGTTTCCTATGTGTGTTGTTGTTGGTGTTGCAGGAAGACATGCGTCTGGTAATCAACCAGCAGGTGCAGCAGAGGGAGGAGGACAGAGAGAAGGAGAAGCAGAGAGAGACAGAGAACACAGGGGGGATCCAGAGGAGCAAGTCTCTGAGGGTGAAGGGAGAACCTGGGAAAAGGTTCTTCTCGTTCTTCAGAGACAAATAACCTCAGACTGAGAATCAGCTGTTATCAAACCTCCACAAGTCAAATGTTTACACACATGAACATGAAGATATATTTGTATATACGGATCATGTATGGATGTACAGTTACAGTAATATCACTTTATAGTATTTTATAATAAAAGGTCAAAGCCACTCGTCAGTGTTTCTGGAACCTCTCCCTCTCTCTCTCCATATATAACTTTTCTAAAATATAAAAACTTAAGAATCCTTTTTCATTAACAAAAATGGAAATAAACTCACCTACATATACCTTACACACTGCACCTTTAATAGACAAAGAAAAGACACATTGCTCTGCAAAAAAACAGAATTTTGATTTCAATATAAATAACATCTTTATTATCAAATTAAGTCCAGTCATCCCCCTCCACTTTTCCCCATGTCTACATGATATCATGTATCAGTGATTCATATATTAAACCTATATGGAGGTGAAATGCACACAAGCAGTGTGAGTGGTGCATGTTAAGGGTGGGCGATACTAGAAATTTTGGTATCGATCCTGTAAATACAGGGCTAGTATTGCAGCTACCGATACTTTTAACTTGAAATGTCATAATCATTGAATAATTTGGTGATTTTGCCATTACTTAGTTAATTATGATTATGATCAAACACAGGACAAAGATTTTAGGCAAATAAAAATGTTTTATATTTCCTAACTACAACAATATAAAACAATGTAACAGTAATAGTAATTTTCCTTCAACACTTATTATATTCAGCCATATTCATATTTCAGGTTTGAAGTATATATCTTTATAGAAGTGTATGTTTTTGAGTTCCAATAAAACTGTTAAGACATTTTAACTGGCTGAATTTATGATAATAGCTTAATCACTCTGCTAAAAATGGCCTCTCTGATCACCAATGACAGTGTGAAACACATTGCTCAATGCTGGAGATGACCTGGATGCTCCTGCGTGAATATGTTTGTGTAAATCGGTGGTGTTTCCACAGTGGCGAATGGCTTTCTTGCACACATCACATGTGGCAGTGTCCCGATCAGCTGCAGTGAATAAAGTTCACACAGCGCTTCTCTTTCTCTCCTTCTCGCCATCACGGGCTGCTCTCAGTGCTCTGATTCTCCACTCTCTGGAAGAGCAGGGAGGGGGAGGGGCCAAAGTGTGCCTGAGTGAGCAGCAGAGAGAGAGAGAAAGAGAGAGAGAGAGAGAGAGAGAGGTGCGCTGTTCGCACACAGGCACACAAGCACGCTGCGCTCGCATGAACTCTGTGAGGATATTTAAGTAATCTGCTGGACGTATAGAAGAGAAACTGCAGCAAAATGACCCATCTTATCATGCAAGTATCGATCCAATACCGATACATTACTCACCTTGTGTCGATACTATCGATACTTAGATCGATACGCCCACCCCTAGTGCAGGTACAGGTCAGTGTTCCCATACAGATCTTCATCTACACATACATAGAACAACTCTGTCATACATGAACATTTCCTCATGTACGTATGTTATTCTCATGGACTTTCAGTGCTCCAGTCTGACCCATTTACTTCAGTATAGCTTCTTCATTGATCATCTGTGCTTGAGAATAATCATGAGTAACACAAGTCAAAAATAAACATCCTAATGAGGGAAACGTAAATAATCATCCATTAATTAATGCATCTGCTGATTGAATTAGCTTGTGGGCAAAACTGTTTTTGGTCCAAATGGCATGTGAAGTTGCAGTATCCCCATTTGAACCATTTCAAGTTCTAATAATAATAATACATCTGTGTTTTCAGTAGCTGCCAGGATGGCAGGATAATCATTTATTCATCTCCAAAATATTGCACGGTAAAAAAAATTGCAGTATAGTATAATTCAAGTATATGAACTTCATTAATTCAAGTTAATGGGTTTAAAACATGAATACATTTGAATGCAATCTATAAACATTAAGCTACAATATAAAAGTGATTCATCTTTCCTGTACAGTACAGTACTGTCTCTTATTGTTTTGTTTCCACTGTCCAGAACAGGGTGTCCCTTCATCCAGTCTGTGTCATCCTGTCATCACCCATTCATACATGTCATCTCCAAGAGGTAGGTTGCAAGATTAGATGCATCATCATGAACTCTTCAGTGCTCTGCTGGCTGGATGGAGAACGGGGGATCATCCCACATTGACGCCCAGTCCCACCTGCAGCTTATCACCTCTGTGGTTGACAAAGGCACCCATGATCAAGGTGGCAGGGAGCGGGCTCAGGCGCTTCTCCAGCACCCCCCCGATGATACAGCGACTGTTTATCATCCCTGGATTCACACACATGTGAGAAAAAGGTCTCTGTTTACATTCTTTTTTTTGTTTTGTTTCTTTAGTTTTGTTTCTTTAAGCACAAGAGGAAAGGAAGTTACCTCGGAACACCATGTTGGCCTCTGGCAGCTCCATCTGATACCCAAACGAGGTCGTGGTCTCCTGTGTTCGGGTGCTGGCTTCAAACTCCACCCCCACTTGAATCTGGTGAACAAACACACACACACACACACACACACACACTAACATTTGTTCCTGCTAAACATACATTAAATATGTGTGGTATTCTTATACTCACCTGTTTGTTGGCTCTGTGATAGTAGCTTGCGTGGGCTCCGCCTTTCCCTGCATTAAGTGTTGCCACCCAGTTTGGTCCTGAAGTGAATGAAAAAGAGAATGTGGTCCAGAGCAGATCACTTGTAAATAACTTTAATGAAATAATATTATCTACGATAATGATCCTCACGTGAGTACTGTCCAGCCAAAGTCAGAATCCCTCCCTCCTCGGCTCGACCTCGGTGGTAGACTAGCTCCCCTCCCAGAACCAGACCTGAGGACACACTCTGCAGGAAGTGGGCCACCAGGATAACTGTGGCAGAGCAACACACACATGCGCGCGCACACACACGCACACACACACACACACACACACACACACACACACACACAACACAGCAGATTAGATAAGGAAAGACAGTCACAAAACACATGTCAGATACATATGACTAGTGCCCAACCCATATTAATTTGTGGAGCCAGTACCAAAAACAAAACCTCGTCATCTCATGTCTTGTCATGTCATCTCATGTCTCGCCTTGTGATGTCATGTCATGCCCTCTTATGTCTTGTTAATCATTGTCACGTCTCACCTGACTCTCTGAGGACATCCGGGTTGGCGACGGTGATGGCGGCGGTGAAGTCATTTCCTCTGTACTCCGTCTCAAACTGCCACGTCACAAACTGGGACTGCTGAGTCTGCAGCATATACAGGGGTTTAGAACACAGAACCTTATGTTATATAAAATTCCTCACTGTCACAGACAAGTGTGTGAGACTGATGGATACGAGGACCCGACCTGAAAGACTGATCTGGCTCGCACACGCTCAGTAAGGTGCAGCAGGGCGTGTGCGTTCAGGCTTCCAGAGGAGTCAATTTCACCGATCAGAGCTGGAGCATCCTGAAACAAGGGGAGGCATCAGTGTGTTACCATGACAACAGAGTGTGCGACTGATACATGCCACAGTAAACGACGTGAGCCAACCTTGTCTTTGCTGTAATCATCAGACTGGAAATGCTCCACATGGAACCGATAGTACGAAGGACTGACGGCGCTGAGATGCAGAGTGTGACTCACCTAACGACAACAAACATGACACTATTTATACTCTTATAAACTTTACATCCAACAGATTTAAATATGAAAGGAAACTTCACCTTGAAGAAGCTGCTCAAAGTTTTATTGAGGATCATCTTGACTCCTTCCATCTGCTGAGGAAACACATCTGAGGAGACAAAGAGGACATTTGTTCCTTTAATAACTGGGTGTGAGGAGGTTTATCTATATATTCTATTTTATTTTATTCTGTTTCACCTTTCATTGATACACACACCTTTGCAGCTCCGGTGCAGAGAGTGGAAGCTGCCCGGGTTGGGCAGGCGGCCATCTCTCCTCTCCCAGCGCGGTGGATTGTCCCAGTGAGCAGGATGTGTGTCCCAGCGAGAGGGAGGCGGGTCCGTGGAGAACGGCCAGTTCTGATGGCCCGAACCGGAGGACAAAGCCAGGACGCTGCCCATGTGGGCGCAACACTTCCTGTGTGACGCAACAACAACAAAGGACAGCTTCAAAGGTCAGGTGACCAGCATTTGAGCATTTCTGTTGAGAATGATATACTCTAAAATAATAACATAAATACATAAAATATTAATATCCTCATTATAGTTTGCACATAATCTGTTTCTCAATAGCCCTGTAACCTGTATATATATTTATGTAAATTATTATGCACTTTAGTGTTTATCTACATTCCAGTTGGATACCAATCTAATCTAAATTATTTTAATCCATCATCTTCATTCAAAGAATGTTGTTTTCAATACCCTAAACTATAACCCTTACATTGTATTTACATCAGCACTGGGTCCTTTCAATGGAGGGCTCCATACGAACCTTACATACTAAGCTGCCACTAGATGTCACTAAAACCTGCCTACTATACCTTTTAATACATGTAAATGTGGATGATAGGAATGTAAATGTTGCACAAACCTAAATAGACAGTTGAATGATAAATTAAATTAAATGCAAATAAGTTACTTAATTGTTTACAATAAATCCGCATCTTTCATAAACAGGAATGACAGTGAGTGTGGGCATCCTGAGTTGTTGTCATGTGCAGGTGCAGTTGCATCCGTTAGCTAGCATGACCTTAGCATCAGCAGAGAAACATGTATGTGTGCTAACGTGCTACCTGCTACCGTCCGATGTGGATCAAACACGCTTATGGTTCCGAGCGGAAGTGAGAGGTGCTCATCAGATCCACTGTCAGGTGTTTGTCTCCTCTCAGGACATGAAGAAGCGATGGATAGATGCTGCTGCTGGGATGAAGTGATGCTGAAGCCTCCCCCAGATGTGACGCTCCTCCCCTCAATTATGTCCCCGTGAAAACACAAGTCAGAAATACTCACATTACCATGCGTAAAAAATATATTTAATTTAGATATTATACAGAGACACGTGTGGTGCATGTTGATACAAGTAGTTCTAATGCTAAGCGTCATTGTTTTGATTTTTGTAAGATGTCAGGGTGTGGGACACCGTAGAAGCGTTCCTAAACTTTTGTTCCGGGTCGGACATTTGTATATGAGACACAGCGGCCAAAGCTCCTACAAGTGAGGGTTTTATATTCAACTCTCGTATGTCACAGCGGAGCAGAGCAGAGGAAGGTCAACGGCGGCTTCCACCGACAACACATGCTCATATCATGTGTTGTCGAGCTTGGGTATTCTCAAACTCAGGATACGTAGTTTACGTACTTACGGACATCTTGTGAATATGGCTTTAGCGCGTCGCTGAGGGAGACGGACCGCGGTCACTTTTCTCCATTTCTCCCTTTAAAATAAAATAAAAATCTTTTATTCATATTCCGTGGAGTCTGGACATGTCTCCTCCACGGTCCACGCTGCTGGTGGGAGAAGGGAACTTCTCTTTCTCCGCGTCCCTGAGTCAGAGCTCCGCCGACACGGACACGAGCATCACGGCCACTTGTCTGCAGCGTCAGGACGAAGCACTGCGGCAGGAGGGAACTGCAGCCAACGTCCAGAGCATCCGGGACTCAGGTACAGTGAGTCCGTGTCTGCACGTACACATGTGTCTCTCTGGGCTCTGATTCAGTTTTTATTTATTGTTTATTTATTTTCTTTCATGCAATGAATCAATGAAGTTGATGAAACCAGATTAGATTATAAAGTGTGGAAGGTCAAGGGGGAAGAGGGGTGGATTCAGATCAGCCGAGTCTAAGATTCATTCATTCATTCACCATCATTCATTCATTCACCAATTTATTCATTCATTCATCTATTAATTCATCGATTCATTGACTCATTCACCAATTCATCCATTCATTCAATCATTTGCAGAGATTCAATATTTTATAGGTCTATATTAGATCAGGGGTGTCAAACATAGGGCCCTTGGGCCAAAACTGGCCCGCAAGATGACTTTGCAGACATTGAAGACATTAATTGAATTTTTTTAATATAGATAACTGATTTCTCAAATGTGTACACATTATCAGGTCCTCGTATTGATACGGATCAATTTGGAGTTGTCGTTGTTCATTGGTTGCTGTGATTTTCCTTGCCCCACCCACGTAAGATCAAATTGGGCTGTATGTGGCCCCTGAACCAAAATACATTTGTATTAGAATGTTTTGACTAATATTTTTCATCTTCAAATGTACAAAAATGAAGAGGGGGTTATTATTAATATGCATGGCAACAAATATGGCTGGAAACACCAGTTTCACTGTAGTAATATTGTCTATGTGTCAGGAGTTACAGGTGTATAATGGGATGAGCAATATGATAAACTGGGTGATTGATTAGGGCTCCCATATCATTTGTCACTTTGTGGAAATAGCTCCACATAGTGTCGTTAAATTGACATTTTATTATTCTAAAAAAATGTTTGGGGCCTTTATTTACTTATTTACCTGATCTTGTTTCCAGGTGGAACTGTGCTCTTTGGGGTGGACTGCACCAAACTGGAGGAATGTTCCTCTCTGCAGGGCCGAGTGTTTGACCGTGTCCTCTTCAACTTCCCTCACTGTGGCCGGAAGAGCGGGGTCAAGAAGAACCGAGAACTCCTCAGGAGCTTCTTCCTCAGGTAGAGGGACACTCAAACTATTCATGTCACATAAATAAATAAGATTGTAAATTGACTGCAAATTATTTGTCTGCTCCTCCAGTTGTGTCGGAGTGTTAGCTGAAGACGGCGAGGTCCATGTCTCCCTGTGCAGCGGGCAGGGCGGGACCCCCGCCGACCAGCCCAGGAGGGAGTGGCACAACAGCTGGCAGATTGCAGCCATGGCAGCAGAAGCTCAGCTCATCCTTAGCGATGTACGTCCCTTTGAAAGTGAGAGATACCAGAGCTACAAGTGCACTGGATACAGGTGAGGGTAAAGATGAGTGAGCCACTTAAGAAACCCAGATTGTTACCGGGGGCCAAACAAACTTTGTTACATCAAGACCTGTTGTTATCATTCCGTGAAGTTATTGAAAACATCTAATGAGTTATTTATTTTTCTATTATCTATATCATCTTTATTTCAGTAACAATTTCCTCAAACACCATCTTATCAAGAAACTCAGATGGATATGAAAACAACATAACTTTATAATAGAATAATTTAACATTTGGTACAAATAAAATAAAATAATAGAGAGTTTTGTTTTGAAGACAATGACAATTCGTTTGAGTAAAATACAAACAAATTTCCCATGAGCTCAAGATTACAGAAAAAAGCTAACTGGACTGGAAACAAATGGGGATGGTTTTCTAAAGTGGGACTTTTATTTTGAAGGCTAAGAAGGGGGGGGCAATCGGATGCTGCAGGGCTTGATTGACCTCAATGATCGCATGTAAACATCAAGCATGACAGAGTCACACACAGGAAACGGAGGCATTTCAAAATAAAAGCATACTTTGACCATTTCTTTCTAGCTTCATGTATAAAACATTATAGCTCGCACTAAGGATGTGGCCCCTGGGCTGTGAAATGCCTAGGTCTGCCTCAGCGTGTGCATGTACAGGTGGATTGTGTGGTGGTCTCATGAGGATGCTGATGTTGTGCAGGAGCCAGGATAAAGGCTTTCATGTGGAGAAAGCTTTGTTCCACATCTTCACTCGGAGCCTCCCTTACATCCCGGCTCGGACGCTGAAGGTGGAGGAGGAGGTCGACGGGGAGAAGGTGCGGTACAATGTTCCAGCTGAGCTCAGCGATTATATTTACAGGTACAGTGATGCAGAGACACTGTGCGAGTATGTTCCCCAACGCTAAGAGAGCTATGTAACCACATTCTTCCGCTCTTTCATCAGGGACTTCCTCTGCTCAGGTTCCGTCCACCCTGTCAAACTGGTGCAGGACTATGTTCTGGATGGATTGGCAGAAGAGTGGCCCGTCTCCATGACAACGGAGACGAGTCCCCTCCTCATTAAGGCTCAACGGGTGCGGACGTGCCGCCTCGATGTCCACAGTTCACACCACTACTGGATACGGCTGCTTCAGAAAGACGCTGACCCCAAAGAAGCAGATGACTGTGCGGACGGTCGCCGGGCCACAGATGCTCCGCCCACCTCTGAGAGGTTGAGGAGCAAAGGAGCTGCGTGTGACCTGGATGTGGATCCTGAAGGCGAGAGCGGTGTTTACATGCTGCGTCCATCACTACTCCCTTGCATGGAGGAGGAGCTTATAACTAAAAAAGAAAGCAACGCTGGGAGACTGCTTAGTAAAGGTGAAGAGGAAGAAGAAGAAGAGCAGCAGACGTCCTGTGGCATCTCTAACGGTGTCGGTCACTCGTTGTGTGGGATGAGCGGTCTGGTCTTCAGGGACGTCCCCGTCCACCTGTGGTCGCTGCCCGTTTATCACCAGCTCCTCCTTAGAGGTGATGCCCCCTCAGGCTGTGAGCCTATCAGATCCCTGCAACGAGCGCTGGAGGCAGCTCTTGCACCCCATGGCGTCTCCACGACGACAGAGGAGGAGGATTTGCGTCTGACGGCGCCACCGATGGGTTCGGTGGGTCGAGTGTTTACAAGCAGCGCAGGTGACGACAGCAGCCATGTCAGTGTGACTGTATCCTTAAACCTGGACCTCCTGGCCGTGCTCCTCTTCTCCCTCCCTGACTGGCGGCTGCTGTGGTCACATGACCGGCGCTTCTTGGAACAATTCAAGCCACGCCCACCCCCTGGCACCCCCTTCCAGCCCTTCTCGCTGTTCCCCGAGCACTTCAGCTTCGACATCAGCTTCTGGACGGGCCCCACGTGGGAAGAGAGGAGGTTCCGGGCCATGGTGAGGGAGGCCAGCCACGGGACGGTGGAGCACGTCAAGCTCATCGACAACTTCTCGCACCCCGACCTGAGTCAGACCAGCTACTGTTACAGGCTGGTGTACCGCTCACACACACACGCGCTGTCGCACACACACGCCCTCATGTTTCACAAACACCTGGAGTCTTTGCTGTCGTCGCGGCTGCAGGTCACCATCAGGTAGCTGCTACACGTCAACACGTGGAACTCATAGGACGAGCAGGGATTTCACTTTTTATTTTTGTATTGATAGACATTGATATCACGATTACTAATAGTTCATGTCTGTATCTGCTGCTACACATAGTATCATCTAATCCACATCACTGTTTACAAAAGCTGAGGTATTAAATGATGTGTTTGGATTTAACTGTAATTCTATGTCTATCTGTGATTTCATTGTTCAGTAAAAAATATATTTGACAATAACGTGTGCTCCTTCATGAGTGATAATGTAAATTTCTTATGTCTTATATATGTGACATAGAAAAATGAGAAAAGTTGGAAAAATAAAGGAAACATGAGATTTGTAACAAAAACATTTATTTGTGCCTACTATTTGCTTATATTCATATTTATCAATATATTATTAAAAGGAATATGTGATTACAAATCAGTGCTCATGTACAGGTAAATATTACTTATTACTAAGAAAAGAACAAGACTTGATAGGAAATAGACTTCCAGCATTAAAAGTGTAATATCCACCTCCCACCACAAGAGGGGAGTCATGTATAACAAATACACAGCCTTGCATTAAATTAAATCAAATCAAATCACACTTTATTGTCATTTCACTGTACATACAGCAGTAGTGCAGGCAAGACGAGAGAGCGTTTCTCTAGGGATCCAATAAAAATTAAAACATACACACACACACACACACACACACACACACACACACACACACACATCCTTGAGGCGTGTAGCAGCAAAAACTGTGGAGTATCTGTTACAAATGTCCGTAGCAGCAGCTGTGAATAAGGTGCAAATAACATAACAAATAACAAACACAATGACATGAATAAATTCCCAGGGAAATAGGAAATTAAATAACAAACTTCAATGACTTCAATATATATATATATATACATATATTATAAATATTATTGCATTATATGTTAAAGTGACATCTGTGTGTGTGTTTGTGTTTGTGTGTGTTCCCCCCACCTTTCTCAGGTTGAAACTTTGCATCTCAGAAACTCAAACAGAAACAAAAATAAAGAACCTTCTGCTGAATTAGTTTCCCTGCTGCTGGAACATTGAAGTCTGTCATTTCAGCAGTTTCAGTACAAATATCTTTACTTGGAACTTTGATCCTGAAAGAATTAGAACTTGATGCCTCAAATTTAATAAAATCCAAAATCTCAAAGATTAACATGAATGAATTGGAAATGTGAAACAAGGAGCTCTTTGTTGAACAAACTCCAACACTAGTATTTGTAGTTTTGATTCTAGAAGCTTCCACTGTTTGTAAATCCTAAAGGCAGTATCTTTAAGCTGGTCTCAGATATCTCTCCTGGCTTTCATTGTGTAACTGTTCCATATCTGAACTCTCCTTGAGTGGAAGATCAAAGAAAGCATGTGACAGGAGCCGGAGTTCACTTTGAGGTTCCATCCATTGAATCAGGAGATTTGTTTGAAAACTGTAACAAGTGACACATCCTCCACCTTTACTGAGAATGTATAGATGAATATATCCTCAAATTAAACCGAATATGGATTAGACTTGAATGGAACTTTGACGAGTCCCTTCAGCCACTAGGGGCTGCAAACACACACGTACAAAGTATTTCCTTCTCAGAACATTAGAATCCAGACCAGTGACTTGGTTTCAACACAAAGAGAATAAAGATGTAAAGTCATTTAATTTGAATACAAACTGATGAAAAATAAAAATAAACTCAGAATGAAGTCCTTTACATGTCTGAGGAGCGAGGACCAGCAGGAGTCGCTGTTCTAGAGTCGGTCCAGGAGCTTGAACTGTAGATTGGAACTGGGTGTCAAAGAACCAATCAGCAGTTGACAGATCCACAGGCCACGCCCACAGATCCAGCCATGCCGGCAGATGGAGAGTTGAAGGTAAAGATCCTCAGATAAAGACAGAGATCTCACTCTCACTCAGTGCTATGGAACCATGTTTATAATGACTGGACATAAGAATTAGAGCATGTGAAGTTTTAGTGTTGGATAAAATTAACCCGGTGATTCAGGTGAAGAGATGTTTGACAGTAGTTTGTGGTTTACCTCAAATGGACCTGAGAGTAAACAGGCTCCTCCCCCTCCCATGACCCTGATGCTTTTCAGCAAACTGGAGCAATAGAAAAGTTATTTTCTGACATGTGATGTGATGATGTCTGCCATGAAGAAGAGTTTGTTCTATCATCCAACCGCCTCATCACCCTCCACTCACGGTGACCTTTGACCTCCTTGAATTGATCATGGATCCGATGGTTTGTGCCAGAGCTGCCGTCGAAACGTGGAAAGTGATGGTGTTCGATTCTCTCTGGTCGATGCACCGTCTGACTTCTGCTTTTCAAAAAAGTCAGGTTTAAAACCACGACAATGAGCTGCAATATTTGAGGAACTCGAACAAAACATCGGTCCACAGTTCCTCCGAGATTTTATTTAAAACGAAAATGTTCAAAATGTAAAAGTCGTCTTTCTTTGGACGTTTGAGGGAAGTGAAATCGGTTCTGAGCCGTGAAGCCTGAGAGGAGAGGAGGCACTGAAGCATCACATGGTTCTGCAAGTTATTTAACTAAACATTAAACCAGTATTCAAACTTTTTTTTTCAATATATTTCAAACTCTCATAAATGAATGGGAACCCAAACACTCCTGAACCCGACTCACCGTGCGTGTGTGATCCTTCATGTTGTGAACAGCAGCAACAAGCATCTCTGAGGAGACAGACAGACATGACATCAAACACTGTAGTTATTTCATTATTAGGATTTATAAAAGTACAGAACCACAGTCATGTTACTGCTTCAGAACTCATTCTACTGTGGTAGGAAATGTGTCATAAACAAACGTGTGCAGCCCTCAACGTATTAGAAAATAAATATTATAACTCTTAGAACATGCTGTGCTGACAAAGCAGCAGTATGGTATTATGTTTTGGTGACATGTTACAGGAGCAGTGAGTTCATCTGGGTTACATCACCTGAGCTAATCCTTCTCCATCCTGTGAATAGTTACATGTGTTGGTCAAACTGCTATCATCTGTAAGGACAGCTTACTTCTTCAGCAGGAAAGTGACGATGTCAACGTCAGTTTACATGTTTTCTCTCATCGCAGATTTCCACCATGAGCAGGCGACATCTAGAGGGGAACTGTAAAAACATGGCGGCCCCATAGAGAGGATCCACTCCTTATGTAAATTGACATCAATGGGCTCAGTTAAGGGTTATTGTAAATAATAATTAATTTAGGTGATTGTGAAAATATCAGTAAGTTATTGTTCTGCAATATTTTTTCTACCAATAGAGGTGACAATAATGACACACTGCACCTTTATATTTAGTGTGAATTAAGATGTAAATGCAATAAGACGTATATGTGTTCACTTTAAGTGTATAAGCTAATTAAATATTCAGCACTGTATATGTTTCTCTGATGTTATAATGATTAAATGTAAGGTCAGAGCTGCACCACCATCACCGGGGACGCTCAGAGCCTCGGAGGCTCCGTCAGCGGCCGGAAAGACACGAAGATGAACGAAGTCCTGCCTCGGCAGTAGCGCTGGTAATCATGGCGGCCAAGGCGCTCCGACAGCGCTCCAGACGAGGCAGCAGACAGGATGCGAACGCCGTCAACGTGTCTTCCGAAGCTCGTACACCGAAAGAGGAGAAGAGCAGCGATGATACTAAACCCACCGAGCCCCAGCAAGAGTGAGTACCAGCCCGCAGGGTGACACAGTCTCCCCCCGGCACCACAAGCTCCTTCCCCCGGTGTGAGTGACAGCCTGGACCGGAGGTAGCTAGCTGTTAGCCTGCTAGCTAACTGAAGTTTTAAGCGTGAAAACACGATAACAGCGAATGCTAACGTCCAGCTAGCCCCCAACAGGAGTTTTCGTCCACGTGGGTGTTATGTTATTCATTATTAAGTATCATTTCCTCTTTAGTATGGCTGCTGTTTCCTTAGCAGCTAAATTACCTCGTCATTCATTCTCTCACCTGTGCACTGACGAGTACACACAGCACACACAGGTGTACTGTACATCAGACACCAGCGTTGGTGTTGTTGTTGTTGACACAATTAATGGTTGACAGTGTGACAGGTAACGTGTCTTTGTAAATCGTGAGGATCAGCTGAGCTACAACTGAGTCTGATAATCTAACTGATCTTCTTACTGAAGGTGTGAACAGGGGGAAACAGATGAGCACTGTTACTATATTAAAGGTGCATTGTGTAACTTTAAAAAAATTACAAAATAATGACATACTGACATGTCCATATATTTATAACCACCTCAATGTTTTTGTTTATTTTAATTACCCTTAAATGAGTCCATTAATGTATATTTACACGAGGAGCAGGTCCTCTCTGCAGGTTTTTGAAATTGCCCAGAGTGGATGTACTACATCTTGTTAGCTATGACAACCGAGGGCTACTGCAGGTTCGAAAGAGAAGGGTGAGGTGATGGATACAACATGCAACTTCACCAGTATCAAATATTACACACAGCACCTTAAAGCATGTAACCTAGATTTCAGGGGTCAAGTGATACATTTATAGAATAGAGAAGTATAGAATAGAATAAATGAGGCTATTAACTGATGTGTACCTCCCAGTGTAAATTGGACTGTTTTTGTCTAAATGTAGAGTTTTAGAATTGTATAAATTCCAACACAAACAGACTTTATTGAATGTTTATTTGAACATTCAAACACATCAGTATGGTGAGAGGCACAGTTGTAAAACACAGATACAGATAAACTGAAAAATGATGATCAGTTCTGAGAGCACATTCGTACGGTATCTGTTTCCTGAAATGAAACCTGTACAAGCAAATCATGAACAGGTCTGAAATGTGAGCTCAGTCAGCTGTGTGTGTGTGTGTGTGTATATCTGTGTGTAATTGTTCCTTGCATTGATCTGTGTGGCAGGCCGGTGAGTCGCGGGGGGCAGGTGTGGGCACCAGAGGGCTCCACTGCCTTCAAATGTCTTCTCTCTGCTCGTTTCTGTGCAGCTCTGCTCAGCAACATCTCCGACTGCGATGAAACCTTCAACTACTGGGAGCCTGTGAGTTCCACATGCCAGTAACACAAGTACAATGCACTGTGCCATGTAACTGTAAATAATTGTTTACTGTTTCGACAGATGCACTTCCTCTTGTACGGCACCGGGATGGAGACGTGGGAATACTCTCCTCTTTACGCTATTAGATCCTATGCTTATTTATGGTTACATGCTCTTCCTGCGTGTTTACATGCGCATGTTCTACAGACAAACAAGGTAAAGTTTTAGAATTTATATTTCATTTGTATTTTTATGATGAGATGATGATACATGCAAACGTTGTTATGTGTTATGCTCGTGTTGCAGGTGCTGGTGTTCTACTTTGTACGGTGTGTCCTGGCGTTCTCCTGCTGTGTCTGTGAACTCTATTTCTATAAGTGAGTTCATCCTTCTCTCAAATACACATTCAATTAAAGCTATGAACAGTGTAATCTATTCAGATTGTGTGTGTGTGTGTGTGTGTGTGTGACACAGGGCAGTGTGTAAGAAATTTGGTTTGCATGTGGGTCGACTGATGTTGGCGTTCCTCGTCCTGGGCACAGGAATGTTTTGCTCATCGGCAGGTGGGTCACATTTATTTATGAATGTATGTATTTTCGGTCAAAGCCTTTCATACCCTTTGACAGCAGTTTTAATTTGTACTAATTTTTATCAGTGATTTTTCAACACACAATTACATAAAATAATGATAACTTCATATTTATATATTCACATTTAGAAAATGAGTGAATAATTGGACAGCAGATGAATTACAATTAATTAATTGATTAATGAGTAAATAAAAAATAATATAATATAGACAGAAAAGAAAAATAAATGAATAAATAAAATGAAATTGAAAAAAATAAATAGAAATACAATGAGGAAAAAACAGGTATCAAACGTTTGTCGTTGTTAATAGGTCTTGTTAAAAGAGTTTAGAAATGGCTGCCAAATTGTATTTCCATGTACAATTGACCTATCCTCTCTTCTTTTCGCCTCAGCTTTCCTTCCTTCCTCCTTCTGTATGTACACGACGCTTGTTGCCATGACGGGCTGGTTCCAGGACTCCACACCATTAGCCGTTGGGGGCGTGGCTGCCGGTGCCATCATCGGATGGCCGTTCTCTGCTCTGATTGGGTAGGCTTAGACGCTTGTTGCACTTTACAGACTGCAGTGTTTTCCCTACCATTATATTGGGGGGGTGGGCAACAGCACCCCCCCCCCAGAAGATCAAGTTAATTCAATAAATATTTTTCTGTATAACGCCAGATCACAATAGACATCATTTAATCTTACCTTTCCTATATAAAACAGGTCTATACCTTGTTCTCTTATTAAACAAACTAAAATCATATGTTATTTATCTTATTTACACGTCAACATGTCATTTCTGTCTCTACATGGTCGTGGTTCTATCGCTCCTCCGCTCTGTTACACAGGGGAGCCTCGATCTGCACACATGCCCGCACACACACACACAGACACGAACGCGCTGTCCCACCAGCAGCCTGAGAGCACCTGTCAGAAAGTAATAGTTCAGTTCTGATCATGACTGTTGTCATTTAAAGAAACACATGACTTCTACTCCTCGTCCATCTGCCTCCCCCTGCCCCGCGTACGTGAGAGTGTCACCCCCCCCTCCACCCCAATGCTGTGAACCTTGGGGAAACACTGGACTGACTTTGTCCAAACATAATCAAGTCTTAATGGTTATTCTCTCTGCAGGGCTCCAATCGCCTTTGACCTGCTGGTGATAAAGAGGCAGTGGAAAAGTTTTCTCACCTGGTCTGTCATCGCTCTGGTTCTGCTGCTGGTGAGAGTATTCAACTGTCCATTTACAGTCAATTATTACAGTAACTGATATGAAATATGGACATATAAGCATGCATTTATGTATGCAGGTCAATGCCGTGTATCTATATGTTTACATATGTACATACACTTGTTCTCTTAATGCACGTGTGTTTTGTTTTATTTTATTCTCTGTCTGTTACATTCATTCTAATTGTAATTCTTTTGTAAATATTAAGCCTGACTTGTCTTATCATAAAGGTGTGATAATAACCAGATGCAAAAGCATATCTGTTTAATGGCTGATATATAACAGAATTGAACTTCAGAATTGAAGTTGTCTTGGTTGTAATCTTTAGTAAATGATGTAATATTATTGTACATTTTAATTATTTTAATCCTTATGTTGATCCTGTGTTATTTTAAAGGTCCCCCTTGTGGCCGTAGACTCGTTCTTCTACGGTAAACCCGTCATTGCTCCTCTCAATATTCTGCTGTACAACGTCTTCACATCACATGGACCTGATCTCTACGGTAATTATACACTAGTACACATTTCATGAATTCATCTCATGTTTTCTTTCTATCAGTGATCTATTATTATTCATTTGGACCTTTCTAAACCTCAATCTCTGTAGCAACTACAGATACAGATGCTGCACAAATTATGACTCAACTTTGTACTAGGTTTTAAAGCTGCAGTGTGTAAGATGGTGACCTCTAGAGGTGAAATTGCGTGTAATATCCATCACCTCACCCTCACCCCTCTGAACATGCAGGAGAACCTGTGCTAGACTTCAGTTGTCATTAAAACTCAAAATCTGCTATGTATGTCCACTCTGGGCTACTGTAAAAACATGGTGGCCCCCATAGAGAGGACCCGCTCCTCATGTTAATATACATTTAGAGGCTCATTTAAGGGTCATGGAAAAATAGAATAAATTCATCAAAATGTCAGGATGTAATTGTTTTTGCAATCATTTTAGAAGTGACAAAAATGACCAAAATTGTACACACTTCTCCTTTAAAAGATTGTTCAGAAATTATTAATTGTTGATTCATATGTAGAATCTGTCGAAGTAATTGTCAGGTTGATTGAGAAACAAGGGCAATTTCAATCTGCACTGCAGTTATTGGACACAAGGGGGCATACAATACACATTTTATATGACTTCATTTAACATGATAGTTGGCTTTGATTCCTGTAGTTTAAGCTCTTAGGAGGTATTAACTCCACAGACATGATGTTGTTTGTCCTGTGACTGGTTTTACACATTGTGTGTTTGTGGTCTTGTTCTCAGGCACGGAGCCGTGGCATTTCTACTTCGTCAATGGGATCCTGAACTTCAATCTGGTGTTTGTCATGGCACTGTTCTCACTGCCACTCACTGCTCTCATGGAGACGCTGCTGCACCGGTTCAATGGTGAGGATGTTATCTGTCGGCTCAGCTGCATCACAGCTATTCTGGGAAAACAGATAAGAATGACTCAACTCAGTGTTTACCATCCGTTACCAACTAGTATTAGTCCTCCTTAAAGGTGCAGTGTGTGAGATTTTGGTCATTTTTGTAACTTCTAAAAAAGATTACAAAACAATGACATACTGACATTTTCATGAATTTATAATGATCCAAATGTTTTATTTTTTGACTATTATCCCTAAATGACCCCTTTAATGTATATTTACATGAGGAGGGGGTCCGCTTTACGGGGGCGGCCATGTAGTGGACATACTAAACATCTTTTGAGTTTTAATGACAACTGAAGTCCACCATATGTTCTCCAGATGTCACCAAATCCTACACACTGCACCTTTAATACTGGATCATACAGTGCACATTGTCAAAACAAGCTATTACACTATTCCAATTCATGTGTTTGATAAAGTGATGTTGCCATGATGTTTATTTTTATTTTTTTATCATCACATGTTCATGTGCACACGTGTGTTGTCCGCAGTGCAGAACCTGGGCCGCCCGTACTGGCTGACTCTGTCTCCCATGTATCTGTGGATGTTGGTTTTCTTCACCAGAGCTCACAAAGAGGAGCGCTTCCTTTTCCCGATCTACCCTCTCATCTGTCTGTGTGGTGCGGTGGCTCTCTCTGCTCTGCAGGTGAGTCCTGTCATTTGAAAGAGTCATCATGCTCTGTTTGAAAGTGCAGAGAGAGGACCCACTCCTCATCTAAATATACATTAATGGGCTCATTTAAGGGTAATGGGAAAAAACATAATACATTTAGACGCTTTGAAATTAATCAAAATGACAGTATGTGATTGTAATATTTTTTGAATTGACAATAATGATCGAAATCGTACACACCGCACCTTTTAAAGTGTCCTTGTCCTGTAGTGGTTTGTGGGTGTGGTTTCTAGGGGTAGGAAGTTTCTAAAGTTAAGAAAGTCCTATATCATGCTACCAGGAGAGCAGCAAGCAGGAAGTGGAGCTGTGGTCAGCTTGTCACAATAGTGACAATAAATTTACATTTAACAACATTTATTTTGTTCCCCCGTAGAAATGCTACCACTTCCTGTTCCAGCGATACCGTCTGGAGCACTACACCGTCTCCTCTAATTGGCTGGCTCTCGGTGCAGTCTTGGTCTTCGCCATGTTGTCGCTGTCTCGCTCTGTCGCTCTGTTCAGAAGTGAGTGTCCTTGCAAGCTCTCTTCAGTTTGAATGTTCTAAAAATGATACACCAATAACGTGATGTTATCTGTATCTCTGTCCACAGGTTACCACGCCCCTCTGGACCTGTACCCCGAGTTCCACCGCATCGCCAAGGATCCCACTCTCCACTGGGTCCCAGAGGGCCGACCTGTCAGCGTGTGTGTGGGCAAAGAGTGGTACCGCTTCCCGAGCAGTTTCCTGCTACCACACAAGTCGGTCTCCTGGATACTGCGTTTATTTCTATTTTGAATGACGTCATGGATTTTCAAACACAGATTCTGTTTTTTCAATCTCCAGCTGGGAGCTACATTTCATCCAGTCTGAGTTTAAAGGGCAGCTGCCTCAGCCCTACGCGTCCGGTCCTGAGGCCACTCAGATCATCCCCGATAACATGAACGACCAGAACCTGGAGGAGCCCTCAAGATATGTAAGTCACAGAAAAGGGCATGACACGTGGATACTGTACTTCAGATTATTGACGTGAAAGTTTAAATCATGTGCGCAGGTTGATCTAAGGCAGTGTCACTACTTAGTGGACCTGGACTTGGAGGAGGAGGCACCGCTGGAGCCGCGATACGCAGCCAACAAAGAGGAGTGGAGCGTCATCGCCTATAAACCTTTTCTTCAAGCATCAAGGTATTTCAAATATTACATCAGATTAAAATGATTTAATCTAATTTAAGGTCAGGGGCCACATACAGCCCATTTTAATCTGAAATGGGCCGGACCATTAAAATCATAGCATAACGCTGCTTCATCCACCTCTCACATCAAACCAGAAACACACAGTGGGTCCCCCCCCTAGTGTCCTGGCATAGTAAGTGCACTTCATCAAACATTTCTGTCATTTTTGTGCCTTGCATCATCATCCCACGGGCTGAATTGGACCCTCTGATGGGCCAGTTTTAAGTTTGACTCCTCTGATTTTGACAAACACATAGTATCTTCTGTCATCAAGTGGATATTAATTCAGCTGCCTTTTCTTAGTTTCTTTTCACCCATGTGCTTTGTATTCCTCTGGCGGGCCAGATCTGGCCCACAGGCCGTACGTTTGACAGCACTGATTTAGACCAGCTGCTTTTTCTACTTATTTTTTTTTTTACCGATGTGTTTTATATTCTATAAATGATTATTCAAGCCTTTTAGTCTTCTGTTGAAATATGGTTTCACTTTCAAAAAAGGGAACTGGAAATGTTATGTTTGCATTATCAGACTGGTTGTCGTTCTCCTTACAACTAACGCTGTGTTGTTCCCTCTTAGATCATCTCCTCTCTTCAGGGCGTTCTACATCCCATTCATATCAGACCACCACACCACCTACAGGCGCTACGTCATCTTGAAACCACGGCGACAGAAGCAGCCCAGAAAGCGCAACCACGGCTGACACTCAACGTCCATACCACAGAAATCAGTCACTTCCCCTCGACTCAGCTGGTATTTGTGTGTGTGACTGTCGGACATGTGTGCATGCAGGTATGTGTCTCATGGGACATTTGAAGATATCCAACCCTTTAAAGACATTATGTCTACTTGTGTGTGTGTGTGTGTGTGTGAATGTACATAAATGGATGCTAGCTACAAGATTTTAGTCCAAACCGTTCTACACATATTTGTTTTTCTTACATTCCTTGAAACCGTGGCCTAAACTTTCTGAATCAATCAAATCTTTGCAGTATTTGTTCATTTGATCAGTATCATCTTGTCTGTTGTGTTGAGATGAGAGAGTGTCATTAATTTAATTTTGGCGTATTAATAAAACACCATCGACAGTGAATACAATCCTCTGGGGACAGTGAAGTCACTGCACCATCACAGAACCGAGAGATTCCATCCAAATGTTGTTTTATTTGAAGATGTAACAAACATACAAAGTTCTCTCACTCACAGGAGAGACGTCCAGGCATGAGACATTCTGAATAAACAATAATAATAATAATAGTGATGCTGTATTTGATCATTCTCGTCATGCCAGTGTGGTGGTCAGGCCGCAGGCTCTCGGGCTCTCGAACCACCTTCACTCTCACAAACATGGAGGGGTCTCCTTTAAAAGAGATGCAAGACACTTCAAAATAAAGTATCAGTGGAACTTCAGGACATCTTTCAGTGCAAGACCGCATTAAAACGCACTTGTGTCCTGGACGTCTGAGGGGCAGCATGACAAGGCCATGCAAAGCGCTTTCACTCACAGACACATTTATTTCAAATATCATTTAAAACAGTGATTCTCAACTGGTGGGTTGTGACCCTTAAGTGGGTGGCAGACCTGTTTTCAGCATGTCAAAAACAAACGTTTGAGAAAAAAAATCCTTTGCTTTTATTTTGAAGAGGATTTTTTGTGCTTTCGAGTCCCGTCTATTCACACTCCTTAACAGTAGGTGGTGTTTATGCCCTGTAAAGCTAATAGACACCAGCCAGTTCAAAGATAGAAGAAAACATTTGTTTACATATACTAATTGACCATGAAATGCAAGTAACAACACCGACTACATGAAATATGTATTTTCTTACATTGAGGACAAAAGAGGACACATTCTTTTCATTACCTTTTCTCTCGAAGATGCACTTTTTGGATTTTAATTTCAATTTAGCTATTTGAGTGTAAAAGGGAATATTTCCCTCGCTAACTTCGCCCTCTGCTGGTCATTTTTTCATCGTCATTAAACGTTTGTGTTGTCATGCTGTGACATTGTGTCCTATCTCAGATTCAAACTGCTCCATGTTTTCTTTAAATTGATTTGAGAAGTTGAACATTTTCCTCGATTTGGGTCACGGGTCGTCTGGGAGAGGGGATGGTGGGTCCCGAACCCACAACCAGTTGAGAACCACTGATTTAAAACCAAAGTGGTCTTAGAAACATACCAAACAACACGGACATGCAGAGTCACACACGCACATACTACACAATCAGTAGTTGTCTCTGTTCATCCACTCCTGCTCGTTGTAGTATCTCCTCCCTCCGTCGAGGTTCAGCCCGGTCCTGTAGGAGTCCAGATTAGCCTGGAAGGACTTCCTGTTCCCGTACGCTCCCAGGCAAGTCTGGTAACTGTCTCCTTTGCCGTTGGTCATGTAGGTCTGATACAAGTCGGCTTTCACCGTCTGACTCCCGGGCCTCAGTTTGGACTCGTAGAGGTCGCCGCCGTCTCCTCTGATGCCGCTGTCATACAGCCCGTGGTCCACGCACGTGCCGTAGTGCTCGCTCTTGGTGGTGCGGCGACCCAGACTCCTGTCGTAGAACTCTCGGTGGCCCGTGCGGCCCAGGCTGCCGTCGTTCAAGTCCCTCTTGGCCGGACGGCCCAGGCTGGTGTCGTAGAAGTCGCGGGTGCCGCGGCGACCGAGGCTGAGGTCGTTGATGTCCAGGTTGAGGAAGCAGCTCTCGGTGCTGGCGAGGGTCACGAAGCCGCTCTCCGTGTCACGACCCCCCCAGGTTGTCGTAGTCGCCTGTGGGCGTGTCGGGGGAGGAGCAGAGGAAGGAGGTGTTCTTGGTGTTGGGGCGAGTGGAAACCAGGTCGTCGTCCTTCTGGGAGCGGATGACGTTGTAGACGTCGGCTTGAGTCGGACTGGGGCAAAGACCTGGCTCTGTCTGACACACCTCTGATTTCTGCTCCTTTCTTCTCCTGAGTCACAGGGAGAGGAGGAATGTGAGGAGAGGAGTGGAGGAGGAACATGAAGAGGAACATGAAGAGGAACATGAGGAGAAACGTGAAGAGGAACATGAGGAACGTGAAGAAGAACATGAGGAGGAATGTGAAGAGGAACATGAGGAGGAACGTGAGGAGGAACGTGAGGAGAGGAGGAACAAGAGGAGGAACATGAAGAGGAACTTGAGGAGAGGAGGAACAAGACGAGAGGAGGAACAAGAGGAGGAACATGAAGAGGAACTTGAGGAGAGGAGGAACAAGACGAGAGGAGGAACATGAAGAGGAACTTGAGAAGAGGAGGAACATGAAGAGGAACTTGAGAAGAGGAGGAACATGAGGAGGAACGTGAGGAGGATCATGAAGAGAGGAGGAACATGAGCTTTTATTTTGAAGGCTCACCGTCTGAGCAGCAGCTTGAAGCAGCAGACCGTGCTCACCGTCACCAGCAGCAGGATCAGAGGGATGGTGGGGATGATGATGTAAACCAGGTTCAGAGCTGGAGTGGAGACAGAGCAGAGAGGCAGGTTTAATGATGTCACACCGTCTCCCCCTGAGAACATGATTGATTGACAGGTGTCCACCTGTGCTGCTGGCCGGCTCATGGTCCTTTGGGCCCCACGGCGACGCAGATGAAAGGAGGACATCTGTAATGAGATTCACGCTGAGGGTCAGACTGTGACTGTTTAAAATATCCACGACCTCTGCAGAGCATCATTTACCTGTCTGAGTGGAGTTTGGAGAAGGTGGCGACTCCGGGGATTTGTCTGAGGACAACATGAGGCAGCAGAATTACAACGCAGTACAAATACGAATATGAATCCTACTCACTGTTGTCTAGTATAGTATTAGTACCTGCAGTGTATTTACAGATGAAGTTGTTCTTGGTCTCACAGTTGTCGTCGTTCCACTGGAACATGTAGAGTCCTCCCAGACCTGGAGGAGCAGACGGCTGGTGGTACATCACCACACACACCTCGTACCCGCATGACGGCTCGTCCCAGTGCCACTTCCTGTAACGACACCCGTGACCATGAGTCAGCAAAGCTTAGTATGATCTGTATATGTGCACGTTTAAGGAAACTTTTTTATTTTATTTGTCGTTTTATCTGTAAATTCAGTTGCTGGAGGTGAATGATAACAGATCCAATACAAAGTCTATTGAAGTCTACAACTTGAAATCATAATGGCAATTTAAAGGTGCAGTGTTATATGTTGTATCCATCACAGACTTCAGTTGTCATTAAAGCTCAAAACATGTTTATTACGTCCACTCTGCGCTACTGTAAAAACATGGCCCCTGTGGAGAGGACCCGCCCCTCATGTAAATATACATTAAGGGCTCATTTAAGGGCCATTTGGGGAAAATACATTTAGGCGATATAATGAAAATGTCAGTATGTAATTGTTTTGTAATATTTTTAGAAGTGACACAATGACCGAGATTCTACACATTGCACCTTTAAATGTAGTTTAATATCTAAAAATTGTAATGTCATTGAGACATTTTAATATCAGATGTTTTGAAATTAAAAAATGTATTCTACTGCAGCTATGGAGCCTGTGGTTCTCAAACGAAAGTCTGCTAACCATATATGGACTTCCTTTACAATTCTTCTAATTAAAGGTACAGTGAGACATTTCTAATGTCTCTCTAGGGTTTTTCTTTCCTCATGTCATTCACTTCATTAAATGCAAATGGGTTAAGGGACATATAGAAATCAAGTCTTTGTTGGAAATACATTAAAGGTGCAGTGTGAAAAATTTACTGACATTTTCATAATCACCTCAATGTATTTTGTTCCTATGACCCTTAAGTGAGCCTATTTACGTGAGGAGCGGGTCCTCTCTACGGGGACAGCCATGTTTTTACACTAGCCCAGATCACTCCTCGACCTCTTTTATTTTGAAGGTGTAAACACACCTGAACGTGGACTTGCTCCCGTCCAGCCAGTAGTACTGCGAGGAGCAGTCCGAGCTGCTGTCCTCCCCTCCACCGCCGCTGCGCCGCAGCCCAATCCAGAAGTCTCCGTCGGTGGGGCGGAGCTCGGTGATGAGCTGCTCGATGATCTTCTGCTCGGACGCCGACTCCACGCTCAGCAGCTGGCCGCCGTCCCGTCTGCACGCCAGCTCGGCCTCGGCGAAGTTCAGCCTCCGCCGGAGCTCGGAGAAGTAGGCCAGCTTGTAGCAGGGCTTCCCTTTTCCTGCCTTGCACACGCGCTGACCTGCAGGAGGAGACCAGAGGAAGCATCATCGCCATCATCAAAGGCATTAAAGGTGCAGTGTGTACGATTTCTGGCATTTTTGTCACTTCTGTAATTATTACAAAAAATAATATATTATATGAATATACGTTTTTCCTTTAATTTATCTTATTCTCTTTTACTTTTATTGTAATTTGCGGCATTGTATGGGTCACTTTCATCATCCTTGCTGCCTTTAATCTGTACAGCACCCTGGTTGTTTGAAATGTGCTATATAAATAAAGTTTGAGTTGAGTTGAATTATGTTGACATGAAGAGGGGGTCCATAGCTCATTGTTTAGGACGGTCACCTTTGGAAGCAAAGGTCACTGGTTCGAACCCCACTTGTACCCTGGTGCAGTGTCACTGGCGCTGACACTGATACCTATGTGTACTGGTAGAAATACTCCGCCATGACATGACAAGTCTCCCACAGGTTCTCCTGCATGCTCAGAAGGATGAGGGTGAGGTGATGGATATAAAATGCTAGTTCACCTCTAGTCACCAAATCTTACACACCGCACCTTTAATGAGAATTCATATCTATGGCTCAGGATGCAGCTTCTCACCTCTGGCTTCAAAGATGTCAGCTTCATGCGGTGCAGAAGGTCCAGGGAGGCGTCGGGAAAGTATAGTCACATCCATGAAAAGTACTTTGTTGTTGTGTGTCTGTTGTGCATTTGTTGTTGTGTAGTGTGTGTGTGTGTGTGTAGACGTACCCGTGATGAGGCTGGTGGCTGCAGCAGGATCCAGGAACAGGAGCAGAAGGTGACAGGAGACGAGCGTGAGCAGATCCATTGGGAGGACGATGGGATCAGCGCATGCCTCTGTCTGTTGGTTTCAGAGGAACTATGGATGGAACTGAGAGAGAGAGAGAGAAGAAGAAGAAGAAGAGGTGTGTCTGCTGGAGGAAGGATGGAGTGAGACAGGAGGAGGAGGAGGGGACGGTGCGTGTTTGGGAGGGGGCAGTAATCTGTTAAGAGCAGTCTAGTGATCGGGAGAAGAGGCGGCATCGATCCCCTACACATCTAATCATGCGAGTGCTTCTAAACGCTGACAAGAAGCAGATCTCACTCCCTCCTTTATTACTTAAACCTCTGATATGATCATTACAACGGTGTTACATGAAAATGATCCCCACGCTAACTGGATCCAACATGTTTTTAAATATTTCCTCTCATCATCATATCATGTTTCTGGACAAGAGAATTCAATCTGAAGATTCAAACCTGATATCAAAATCTAATCTCCTGACATCATAAGATATTTTAATTGAAGTTCAGAAGCAGGTAAATGTCTGCTGACCATATATGGACTTCCTTTGCTGTTTTGAGGCAGTTCTAATGTCTCTCCAGGACATGTCTCTCTTTTGGTTTTTATGTTTTTTGGATATGAGGAATTAGAAAAACCAAATGTTGAAACTAAAATCTAATCTGCTGACATCACAAGATATTCAAATTGAAGTTCAGAAGCAGATATAACTGGAACATGTGGTGACATTGTCAGGTTTAATCAGCAGTAGCTTTGCTAACGTGGCTAACGTCCTCACAGCTGTGATGACATCACCCAAGTGAGTAACACTGAGCAGTATTTGAATAGAACAGAACTTTATTGATCCCACAACAAAGGAATTCACGTGTTTATGTCAGATGACAGGGACGTAAGAATGGATAAGAGCAATTCAAGATGATACAAAACATTTCAGACACCATATTTACAAAGGTAAAAGTAGCACTCCTGTACGCTGCAGAAATGTAGAGAAGTTGTTCTGATGATTATCTGTTAATTGTTCTGAAATCATCAGTTTAATGGGATTGATAGAAATCTATGTTTTTGTTTTGTTTTTCTTGTCAGCAGGATCACGCAAAAAAAACAACTGCACAGACTTCAATGACATTTGGGGCCAAGGGCAAAGTAAGTATTCATCATTGTTTTGTACAAAAAAAAAAAAAAATCATTATTATTTACTCATTTCAATATTTAAAATAGGGGCACATTTTGTAAAAGATGAATACTGATGTATATGAGTGCAGCTGTCATCTAAAGCAAAGGGAAATATTGGACCTGGGAGATTTAATAAGTGACTATTTGCAATCAAATTTGCATAAATTAGGAGGAAATATTATGATTTTTCCATTTTGCTTCACAATGAATGACATCAGCAAAGTAACATTCTGTATACGTTATTGTAGATTCAGTTATTTTTCTGACACACATTGATAATTACTGATTTATAAAGTGGTTTTCACATCTGTTTGAGTTTCTTGATAAGATGGTGTTGGAGTCATTGTTACTGAAATAAAGATGATATAGATAATAGATAAATAAATAACTTTATGGAATAGGAACAGCAGGTCTTGATATAACCCCCCATGTTAAATAAATCACATACATGTTGCTGATTCACTCAGACACGGATGAGAAGGGTTAATGCACTTAAAAATTCCTCTTATACGAGATGACTCTATTATATTTGATGTTCCAGCTTAATTCAGGGGTAAAGCTCCTGAGCTGCGTCAGGATCAGCAGAATCCTTCGCTGCTCGTGAGCCCGAGCTGCTCGTCTGAGCACAAACGGCTGGAAAAGTGGATGTGTGCACTTCTAATGGGAGTAATTTCTAAAATGGCCCATAAGGTTGATTTAGGGCTCGGAGAGAGACAGATCAGCCAGAGTTAAACAGTGGGATGCTTCATCAGGGATATGCTGCGTGGGCCAGTGTCGGATAGGGAGTGAAGAGGGAGGGAGGGAGGGAGGAAGGGGGGCGGGGCCTGAATTTGTTCTATACCACGGGGGCCACATAAGAAACCCATATTGTTACCGGGGGCCAAACAAACTGTGTTATATCGAGACCTGTTGTTATGATTCCAACAAATGATTGAAAAACATCTTATGGGCTATTTATTTATGTATAATCTATATCATCTTTATTTCAGTTACTCCAACCACCATCTTTTCACGAAACTCAAATGTATGTGAAAACAACATAACTTTATCATCAGTAATTATCAAATGTGTGTCAAGACAATAATCAAAAAAAGTATTATTAATTTTTTATTTTATTTAATTCATTATTAAACAAGAATATTTGAAAATTGAAAATAAGGTTTATTTTGTAGACAATACCAGCTCATTTGAATACACACAGTTCCCTAATGCTCAGAAATACAGAAAAACACTCATTTCAAAATAAAATTGGACTGGAAATGATTGGGGTTGGTTTTCTAAAGTGGACCTTTTATTTTGAAGGCTAAGAAAGTGAGGGGAGGAGCTGTGAATGGAGGCTACCAGACGCAGCTGTGCTTCCTCGCGTGTAAACATCAAACATGTCAGAATCCCACACACAGGAAACAGAAGCATTTCAAAATAAAAGCATATTTTGGCTATGCCTTTTTTTAGCTTCATTAAACAGTGTGACTCTGTGCACAGTACATCTATATTCTATCTTCACTCATGGTCCCCTGTCCAAACAGCTCTAACTGGGTCAGGTGATTGATTGGGGGGCGGAGTCAGGACCTTGATGACGTCAGGTGCAAACAACAGAAAGACAGAGAGGCTCCTGGGACTCAATAAAGAGTGATCCTCGCTTTACAGCATCTGAGAGCAGGAGGGGGATTTCATTCAATTACGTCTCCCCCCATTTGTCCCTCCCCTCTTCCCCTCCCTCCCTCTCTCCCAATTAGTTAAACCAGATGAGTGTTCCCATGGGAGGTCTGCACTATCACAACACTGGTGGACATTTAGCTCATATGCATTTGTGATGAAAATGTCTAAATGCAGATTTCCACTGGAGCAGCCTAATGATCCACAGATCCTCGTTTCACTGTGGAATAACATGATTTGAGACCATCAGAGTAAATCACCCACTTATTTGTGGGCAGTAAAAACCCAGGGTCATGAACCTCCTCAAAAAAAATCACCCACCACAACAAGAATTTCCACTAAATCTAATTCCAATGATGTGAGCGGGCGCGCGGCCAGGGCCAGTGTCCGCATTGCGTAGGGCCGGAGCGGGGATCTGGAGGCGGGCCCTGACCTGAGGGAGGGAGGGGGCTGGGCTCCAGGGCTCTGGGGCTCCAGTCTCCAGAGTTGCGATGGAACCTTTTAAGCGATGTGCTCATTCGTCTTCCTGTTTTCATGCAGGTGTGGAAAAGGCCTGACACATGGGAAACTTTAACAAGCTGCGATGTAAGTAAGTTATGAGAAGCTTTCAAATGATTTATACTCCACGAGGAATGATCCACTTAGAGAATTCTGAGGTTTGCACCGTGTCATCCATTTCATTAAAGAGTCATATAAATGTATTTTAATGCATTTAGAGCCAAATATGGCCCACACAGTTGTTCAGTGTGGCCCACGGAGTCGAATACGAGACGCACTGCTTTACATATGAAGATAGAAAAAAGACTTTTATTTTGAAAGGCTTCCATTTCCTGTGTGTGTGTGATTCTGTCATGCTTGAAGTTTACATGCAAGGAAGCACAGCAAGTGTCCGTTCACAGCGTCTAAAGGTTTAGAAAACCAGCCCCATGGTAATGCTGCTGGCCTCTATTTAAAGGTGCAGTATGTAACATCTATGGAATATAGAGTAACTATATTAATAGTTTCCACCATCTTAATGCATCTTCATCACATCTTCTTGCTCACAGCGGGGTGCGCTGTGAGCTCTTTATGTTTGTACTAACATCAGGAGGGTCCACTCTGTGCAGGTGGCCATGTTTTACATGTTTGCATCACTTCCTAATGAAAGAACTGATCAGAACCCTGGTTATTGTTGATTTATTGTTACATTTAAAGATGCAGTGTGTAAGATTTTTGTCATTTTTGTCACTTCTGAAAAATATTACAAAACAATTCCATCATGACATTTTTTTGAATTTATAATCATGTAAATGTTTTAATTTTTTTACCATTACTCTAGCCCAGTAATGTATATTTACATGAGGAGTGGGTCCTCTCTATAGAGGCCGCCATGTTTTTACACTAGTAAAAATGGATGCACTAAACATCTTTTTTTAATGACAAATGAAGTCTACCATAGGTTCTCCTTCATGCTCAAAAGGGTGAGGGTGAGGTGATGGATACAACATGCAACTTCACCTCTAGAGGTCACCAAATCTTACACACTGTACCTTTAAAGAGATGCACAAAGCAAAGACTGGAGCGTTTTGCCAAATAGTGATCCAAAGTAAACATCCTGATGCCTTTGTGTGAAAATATAATGACAATTTTAATGACATTTGAGATGTTGGAGCTTCCATTCTGTGAAGTGAGTGAGTGAGTGAGTGGGTGAGTGATGGACCATGACACCAGCATATCACACAAATGCTTTTTTTGTTTTGTTTTTCAAAGAAAAGCACATCAGTTGGGTAAAAACTGCAGCGGCACAAAGTCGTCCTGCTCATCATTGCCCAAAACACGTTTGAGAAAATCCACCACTCTGAAAAGATTGATGTGGAAATCTCTGGAGAGGTCGTCCGACGCCATCGGGCCTCCTGAGCTGCACAGGTTCTTTGTTCCCCAGCTCACCACGGCAACCTGCGGGACGGACATGTGGGCGCTCACTTTAGGCATGTGCAGGTTCTCAACTGGTGGGTCGTGACCAAAAAGTGGGACACGGGCCTTTCAAAGTTTTGAAAAAAAATTCTGTGCTTTTATTTTGAAGTCCCGTCTATTCATACTCCTTAACAGTAGGTAGTGATGATGCCCTGTAATGTTAAAACACGCCTGCCATTTCAAGGCTTGTTTGTTTACATGTGCTAATTAACCATGAAACATAAGTACAGCACCGACTACATGAAATATTTATTTTCTTATATTGACGACAGAAGTTGTTTCACCTTATGTCCAGAAGATCTGCTGTTTGGTTTTTCATTAAAATGCATTTAATTGAGTGTAAAAGGGAATATGTCCCTCGCTAGCATCGCCACCTGCTGGTCGTATATATTTGTTATCATCAAACTTGTGAAAAAGATGTTCATCATTTAACATCTTTTCAATAAATTAAGTTAAGAACTTAAACATTTTTCCCGTATTTGGGTCGCGGCTCGTCATTAAGGGGTGATGGTGGGTCCTGAACCCAGAACCAGTTGAAAACCATCGTCAACAATAAGTCACATGGTCAAATGTGCTCACCTGTATCGTACGATGCACATAGTTCTTGAACACAGCTCCTCCAGAGTCGCCTGTCGCAAAATAATAGATGTCAGCATTTACCCACCGGACCTTTTAAAGGTGCAATGTTTCTGTCATTTTTGTCACTCCGTTTAAATGGGCCCATGAATGTATGTTTACATGAGGAGGGGGTCCTCTTTACAGGGGCCGCCATGTTTTTACAGAAGGAAAAGTGGACGTACTAAATGAGTTTTAATGACAACTGAAGTCGACCATAGGTTCTCCTGCATGTTCACAAGGGTGAGGGTGAGGTGATGGATACAACATGCAACTTCACCGCCAGAGGTCACCAAACCTTACACACTGCACCTTTTCAAGAGTATGAAGTGATCTCAGCCTCATTTTGAGCTCATTCAAACCTACCCTGACATGCTATATCGTCCCTGTTGGGCTGACGACCACCGGTGCACAGGAAGTTGTTGGTCACAGGGATCTTTGGATCGTCGGTGGTGACACCTGCCGCAGTGAGCGCGTGTCTGATACACTCGTTTCTCTACACGAGAGAGAATAACATTAAAAATAAATCAATAAATAAACATATCAAAAACTAAGGAGCACGCGTGTTCATCTCATACTCACGTTGTCTCCCAGCTTAGCATGGACGATTTTTTCGCTGATGGTGTTTCCACTCTTGGTCAGGAAGGTGAGCAGCTCCAGGTGGTTCTTCAGCAGAAGCTCCTCTGTATTCACACACAATTATGGGCTGAACAGATGCAACCCATCACCTAATTGACAGGAGAGGATTCTGGACATGAACAGGACGACGCAATCATTTGTCTTTGGGGCGTGGATCGATGCAGCCACGTCAAACCCGAGTGTGTCTGTGCCATTTGGGCCATAATCTTAATTTAACACATGGGCCGTTTCACATTCACATAGATCACACCTGGTCATGATTACCACTAAAGACACATGTATTATATATTATGTATTATATAGATATTTGAGCCACATTTGTTTGTAAAAAATGAATGACTACTTACCTGCCAATGTTATTATTATTATCATTCTTGTCATTATTATTGTTATTATTATCATTCTTGTCATTATTATTGTTATTATTATCATATTGTGTAATAATAATAATAATAATAATTTAATAATGATGAAAATAAACAATAACAATTATGATGATGTATTATTAGTATTGTCATTATTGTTATTATATAGTAATTAAGAATAATCACAATAAATATAGGTTAGCAGTAGCACTGGTAGTGCTATTATAATAATATAATTATGGTGATGATGATGATAATAATTATTATTAATATTATATTATAATAACTCACCATTGTTCTCATTCAATTCATCTTAGTTAATAATTATAATAAGAATTATCATTATTATTAGTATTATTAGTACTAGAATAATAATAATGATGATAATGATAATAATAATAGGAATTTTCATATAAATTGTCAGTCAGCACACGTGTTCTGGAGCTGTGTGACGGTGATGGTGAGGTGACACACCTTGTTGCTGGAGGGTGGATGGACCCACAAGCTGCAGGGCGTCACTGGTCTCCTGGGTGCCCGGTATGCAAATACGTCTGATGGAGACAGCAGGAACAATAACACATGAAAGATGTATATTTTTATATATATGTATATATATATATATATATATATATATGTACATATCATCGCTAAACATTGTATTTGTGTGTGAGACAGTGGGAGGAGTCTCATCTGAGAGGTTACCTGACAGTGTGGGAGAGCTTCACATCCTTCTCCAGTTGGATTAGAGCCACGTCAAAGTCATAAAACTCCTTCACTCCCTCCTCCACTTTAGCAGAAATATTGTAGTTTGGATGTAGAATGAATGTTTTGACTTTTTTCACTGCAAAAGGAACAAGAAACATTGTTGGATTTTATATTATTAGTGCATTCAAAGGTCCTGTGTGTAAGATTTAGGTAAAATTCTTACGATTTTAGTTGAAAGAAATGGAATATATAACAATTATCCTGATGTTTGTTATCGTTTTCATTCATTTAGAAGGAGAATTTATATTTACTGTATATCAGAGTGGGGCCTCCCTATGGCACTGGCCATGTTTTTACAGTAACCCAGAATGGACAAACTAAACATCAACAAAAATGTAAGTTCTCTATTTCTCTGTTTTATACAGGAGAGATGAGGTGAGGGGCATTTATACATTGTCACAAGTCTGTCACAAACTGGCCTAAGTTTTATCTTTGATAATTTCATATAAAGATTCTTTGCCTTTTAATCAGATCTTAGTCTGATTTTTTTCTATACTGTCAGTTATGCTGAGTCACCTTAAGAATTCAAGGTGTTACCTCTTCCCTGTCCATCATCGATCTCCACTGTCACATGTTGTGGTAAATCGCCTAATTTGAAGCAGTGGGCGGCGGTCAGGACGAACTGTGAGGTCACCAGAGAGCCCAGGCACTTCGCGGTTCCTTTGTTCTACAGTTTTGAAGTAGTAAATAGATACAAATAATAAGAAGTCACATTTACGAGTCGTCATGGTTTCCATTTGACCTCTGACCTCACCTGTACCACGATGTACACCCACCATGGGTACCTCCTCCTCACGTTGTCTTTGGTTTGTGTGTCGTACTCCTTGTGCAGACCACACAGGCCCTGAACGTCGTCCTCATCTGCATTCAAAAATAAATAAATACATTAAAAAAGTAAATAGAAAATCCTTATTAAAGATTAAAGCAATAAAAAGCCATTTGAGATTCAGCATTTTATCTAATCCCATGATATACATTTAACGGATAGTCTCATCCGAATGTATCAAACCTTGTGCATCATCAGACATTATGTTTGAGCTGCATTAAAGGTACAGTGTGTGAGGTTTATTTATTTTAATTATTATTTCATGGGCTCATATACACTTTACTAATTCCGAGCTCCGACCCAAACCTGTGTGGCTCTGTGACAGCTTGTCCTCTCTATGGAAGCCGCCATGTTGCACCCAAGCAGCAGCCTCCAGGGCTGACGGATGAGGCCAATTATAGGGGAGTGGAAAAACGTGCAGTTCACAGGGTGGCCACTAGGGAAGACTCCCATTTTGCATTGTCAGAGGTGAATGCAACATGTTTAAAGTCTGGTACAAACAACACTTTTGTTCTTAATCATGTTTTCCTGTGCCTGCTGCACGGGGGCGGGGCTTATCCTTATTCTATCCAAATTTGAAAGTGTGCATAATTTAGGGGGCTTGGCCTCTTGAGTGACATCTTGGCCCAACCCCAGCTGTACTTGTCCTCCTCCTCTTTGCCCATTTTTGGATGGACCAGGAAGTGGGAGGAGTTAGGCCTTGAGGGAACCGCCCACTATGAGGCTTTAAACATTTTCATTCACCTCTAAAGCTGATCATTTGAACATGGAAGTCTATGGCGATTGACGGCCTCAAGTGGCCAAACTGTAAGTGCTTCATGTGTCTGCGGCGGAGGTTGCTGCTCGGTTTGGATTCATCCATTTGAACTATCTCTAAGTGCAATTCTTCTTCATGTGAAAATGTGCGCGTAGGTTTTAATGGCCCGTTCTCTTGATGGATAATGACCCGATGACCTCGTGCATTCTGGGACCAGATCCATGGGGATGTTTGATCACATGTGTCCATGCAGCCACGCAGGGCTGTGTATCATAGAGCGATGAATCCTGCTCTGAAGGAGACAGAGATGTGTGTCGTTGTTGAGGGGCAACCTCTGGTGCAGATGGATGAAGCACAATAGGAAGTGAAAAAAGTTGCAGTTCTTAGAGTAACCACTGGGGGCTGACTCCAAAGGGGAGTCAATCCCCATAGACTCTCATGTTAGAATGATCAACTTTAGAGGTGAATGAAACATGTTAAAAGTCTGGTTCAAACTTAAGTTTTGGTCTCAATCAGTCACATGTGTTACCCTGACAACTGCGCAGGGGGTGATTTTTTTTCTAACTCACCTATTTTTATATAATCGACATTTGAAATTTCGCATGATTAAGGGAGTGGTCTCTTGACTGACCCCCGAGCCGACCCAGTGAGGTGATGGCACCATGAGCCGACCCACAGCTCCGTGTGCCCGTTTTTGAATGAACCGCGAAGCAGGAGGGGTTAGGATTCAGCAAGATGGCCGACAAGGGACACGCCCCCAATTTGCCCCAAAACCACTCCGCTGAATCCGACGGGTGATGTCGCAGACAGTCCATGGTCTCCATCCAACGGCGAATCGAAGAACGTGTTTGTCACTCACCGATCATTTTGTCGAACATCTCGTTCAGCTTCTTGGTGTCTGTCAGTCTGAAGTAGTGCTGCCCGCCTGTGCCCACGGTGAGCGGCTGCAGGTCTGCGTACAGGACCTCGGCGCCAACGCCAAACACGTAAATGTCTGTCAGCGAGAAAGTCAGGGGTTAAAGGTGCAGTGTGTACGATTTTGGTCATTCAAAGATTCTCATGAATTTATAATCACCTTAAAGTTTCAATTATTCAACATTTTGCTTGAAGGAGCGTATTAATGTATAGTTACACGCAAAGCAGGTCCTCTCTATGGGGGCCGCCATGTTTTTACAGTAGCCCAGAGTGGACGTTCTAAACATGTTTTGAGTTTCAATGACAACTGAAGTAGACCACAGGTTCTCCTGCATGTTCAGAAGGGTGAGGTGATGGATACAACATGCGACTTGACCTCCAGAGGTCACCAGAGAGACAGCAGCAGAAGCAGAGACCTGTTTGTTATCAACTCACCCAGATATTCTTCTCTGGACACTTTTTCCTGTTGTCTGCCTTGTGTCATGTAAACCAGATTCTTTATCTTCTGCACATATGGAGCAGGAGAGCCGCCCATGTTATATGCACCTGCAACCAAAGGAAAGAGAATGAACCACAACAAAGAGCTTAAAGGTGCAGTGTGTAAGATTTGGGTCATTTTGTCACTATATTGCAAAACAGTTACATACTGACACTTATATTTTTTCCATCCTAAATGAAACTGACTGAATAAATGCTGTGCTATGTGTGAGATGACCGGAGGTGTTTTGGGGGTGAGACTTTAAATTCCCAGTTACCGTCGGTGAAGACAATGATGACGTGGTGATGCTCCTTAAAGCCCTCGTCCCCCACTCGTCTCTTTATGATGGACATCTTCTCCTCGAAGTTCTTGAAGACGATGCTAAGATCTGTCCCCAGAGTGTTTCTATCTAAAAGTCCAAACACAGAGAAACGCCACATCAGACTCGAGCTGTGGTTAAAAGGAAACAATGTTCCCGACAACATCTCCCATCTCTTTGTCTGTCTGCAACATGGACACGTGTTCTCGGTCAGTGCACCGTGATCTCATGAGAGACAAGAGGGTCTGTGAGGACCATGAGTCACATGTACGTATGTGGTCGTATACTGTGCGTATATGTATGTGTCTCAGGGTAACGTCTGTGTTTGTGTTTATATGTGCATGTACTTTGTCAGTTTCCTTCGGTACAATGCACATCTGCAGTATCACGTGTGTGTGGTAACATGTACAGTCCTGTATGTAGATATTACACAGTCACATGAGGAGGGGGGGGCAAACAAAGACCTGTTGTTACCATTCCATGAAAGGACTGAGAACATCCTTTGGGCCGTGTGGTGCCCAGGTGTGTGTCAGACTCACTGCCCACTGTGAAGTTCTTCACGGCCTCCTTGGCCTGGGCCAGCTGCATCCTGCCGTCCATGAAGTCCAGGATGTTGACAGCCACGAAAATCTCGGCGGAGAAGAAGACGATCTCGTAGTTGGGCGTCACAGTGAAGGATGAAATCTGAGGAAGGAGTTATAGGTGCAGAGTATAAGATTTGGGTCATTTTTTACCTAGAAATATTCCAAAATAATGACAGAATGATATCTTCATGAATTTATAATCACCCAAATGTCTTGTTTTTTTCCGTTACCTCTAGAGGTGAAGTTACATGTTGTGTCCATCACCTCACCCTCACCCTTCTGAACATGCAGGAAAACCTATGTTAGACTTCAGTTGTCATTGAAACTCAGGAGATGTTTACTACATCCACTTTTACTTCTGTAAAAACATGGCGGCTCCCATAGAGAGGACCCACTCTTCATGTAAATATACATAATTGGCTCATTTTATGCAACTAGGAATTATAAATGTGATTACAAATTCATGAAAATATTGGTTTAGAAGTGAAAAAATGACCAAAATCTTACATGCTGCACCTTTAAATGAGCCCATTAATGTATATATACAAGAGGAGGGGGTCCTCTCTATGGGGGCGGCCATGTTTTTACAGTAGCCCGGAGTGGACATACTAAACATCTTTTGAGTTCTAATGACAACTGAAGTCTACCATAGGTTGGGCTGAGGTGATGGATACAACATGCAACTTCACCACTGGATGTCACCAAATCTTACACACTGCACCTTTAAATAACAGGGTGGAAATTGTGAGCTCACGCAAACTGGTGTGAAATATGTTCTTAGTGCAACACCTCCATATGTACGAAAGTGCTTATGGCTGTTATTTAGCTGAGTAATTGACTCATTTATCAGCAGAGATATTTTCCCATGGTGTACATTGACCGGGAGCCAGAGGGAGCGCAGCCAAGCTGCATCCATCAGGGTTATGATGGGATGCCGCTCTAATGGGCTGTTGTCCTGCACGTCAGCCAAATGGGATGAGGTGCATGTTAAAGGCTCAGCTCGCCAAATGAGATTCTAACAGCGTGTCGGGCTTCATATGTCACATTACACCAAACGTATGGTTGTTTATATATCTGCAGCCCAGTGATGTCAGTGAGGATACAGTGTAATAACTCCATGGGGACAGGAGGGGGCAAGAATGATGGAAGACATTAGCTGAACATAGTAAAAGATGTTTTTTTTTTACAAAGATTCAAGTCGAACGGACTAAGATGGATATCCTTAGCTCCTCCCACTTTTTTAAAAATATAGACAGAATATCCAAGAGTCTATACCTGCCTTCGACCAATCACAGATTAGTCAATCGTGACGTCATGTCCAATTTTTTTTATAAAAATCAAAGATCTATTGTCTTGATGTGTATTTAATGTATAACTCTGCCAGCCAACAGTGCTTCTCTCTCTGTGAGTGGTGTATATTTTTATAATAACTTTTCAAATATATTTACTTTAAGTATTCACATCTGTGGTTACATCCAAAAATCAGATGACTGTATCCAAAAGAAAATTATTATTATTATTATTATCACCATCATTATTATTATTATTATTATTATTATTGTTGTTGTTGTTGTTGTTGTTGTTGTTGTTGTTATTATTATTATTATTATTATTATTATATTACAAATATTGTTAGCATAGCTATGAAAGGATAGTGGGAACAAACATTAATCAGAATAAATAAAGGGAGATCAATCATATCAACAAAAACAGATACATCATATAAGTAAATTGAAACAATCAAATCTATATGTAAATGATCATCTCTTTTCTACATTTCAAAGTAGGAGGATGTTTGCAGTGATGGTGGTTGATAATTTGATTGGATGAATGTGCAGGTGTTTTACAGCTACATGACTCTAATGGTTCCTTCTATGGAACCCAATATGAGTTGTAATAACATTTTCATTTTATTTATTTCATTTTACGAGAGTGAATGATTGATTTGAATGTCTGCACTGCTCACACTTAGCGCTCTTATTTTAAAACTCAGCAAAGTAATTGCCAACATCCATCAACAGTGAGGCCACCAGCACTGACACAAGCCCAGTAAACTCAGGTCTCTGGTTCCAGCAAAATGTTGCTGACTGTACATCCAACAGTTATTGAAAGGTTGAATGTTGTTATTATTATTATTATTATCATTATTATTATCTGACTCCAGCTCAATGCTGCTGACTGTACACCCTACAGTTGTTGAATTATGGTCATTATTATTACTATTGTTATTATTATTATATTATTATTGTTGTTGTTATTGTTATTATTGTTGCTGTTTGCAAAATGATTATCAATATTATTTTATTTGTATTATTATCATCAGTACTATCTTTATTATTATTATTATTGTTGTTGTTGTTGTTGTTGTTATTATTATAATTAATAATAATAATAATAATAATAATAATAATAATAATAATAATATGATTTCCATCCTGATTTTCATTATTAATGATAATATTGTGTCAGATGAAGAGTGAGCACTTACTTTGGTGATGAGTTTGGTGACAGCCTCTCTGGCGTTCTTTAAGTCCTTCTCCTCGATGCTCTCAGAAACATCCACAGCGATGTAGATGTTCAGAGTCCCATTTTTGGAAAGTCTGATCTTCTTCCCCTCCTGTGTGTCATCTGAAACAAGCCACCACAGATGCTGTCATCCAACCATGCATTAATTCATTACATACACATATATATGTATATATATATGTTTGGTCTTTTTTTTCTTTTTCTTTCTTTGATAGAAACAGCAAACAAAACGTACCAAGGGGCTCCAGCTCGGCGAGGGTGTGTTCGATGGCGCTGCCAAAGGCCTGTGCAACCTCCAGAGGAGTGTCATACGTGTGTCTGTCTGCAACATGGACACGTGTTCTCGGTCAGTGCACCGTGATCTCATGAGAGACAAGAGGGTCTGTGAGGACCATGAGTCACATGTACGTATGTGGTCGTATACTGTGCGTATATGTATGTGTCTCAGGGTAACGTCTGTGTTTGTGTTTACATGTGCATGTACTTTGTCAGTTTCCTGCGGTACAATGCACATCTGCAGTATCACGTGTGTGTGGTAACATGTACAGTACTGTATGTAGATATTACACAGTCACATGAGTGAATGTTGTAATATGTGTATGCAGTAACATATGTCACATATGTGTGTATGTAGGTGACATGGATGTATGAGTAGCAAAGCCTTCTCTGCTGACATAAATACAAATTGGAAAAAAATAAAAAAATAAAAAAAATATTTGTCCCATAATTTAAAAAAATGCATATATATATATATATATATATATAAATCAATCAATCAATCATTATGATTATTACCATCATCATCATCATCATTATGATTATTCAATATGAATTGAAAATAAATGTCAGTATTTTACTGATACCTATTTATCCATTGGTATGTATTCAGGTAGGCTGTGATTGAATGCCAGGGGGTGACATGTGTTTAACATGTATGTGTGGAGCCTCAGTATGTGTGTGTCTCACAGTAGCATGCCGGCTCCCTCCCTGTCCACTGTCCGTCCTCCTGACACTTTCTCTCCGCGGATCCAACCAGAAACAAGTTGCCGTTGCAGGTGTACCTCACGATGTCATCGATTCCAAACATGTTGCCTGTTCTGGAGGCGCCGGGTGGGATTCCAGGATCCGCACAGATATCTCCTGCTGTGGACACAGGAAGTACAGAGGACACATGTGTAAGACAGAGAGAGAGACAGAGAGAGCAAGAGACAGAGAGACAGAGAGAGAGAGCGAAAGAGAGAGAGAGGGGGGGGAAGCGAGGCCTCACAGTCACGGCTGCAGATGGGAGTGGAGCCGGTCCATTTCCCGTTGGGAAGACAGACACGACTGCTGGAGCCCCTCATGGTGTATCCAGAGTAACACTCATATGTGGTCTCATTGTCCACAAAGTACCTCTCCTGAGGAGGGGACACGTTCCCATAGGTCAGGACTGTGGGGTCTGGACATTCAATCACTGCAGGACAAACAACAACAACACCCTCTGTGTTATCATGTCATCAAGACAGGAGGCCAGGAACATCTTCATCATCATCATCGTCATCATCATCATTATTATTATCATCGTCATCATCATCATCACTATTTTTAACATGCCCATCATCATCATCATCATCACCACTATTTTAACATGCCCATCATCATTATCATCATCATCATCATCATCATCATCACTATTTTAACATGCCCATCATCATTATCATCATCATCATCATCATCATCATCATCATCATCACTATTTTAACATGCCCATCATCATTATCATCATCATCATCATCATCATCATCATCACTATTTTAACATGCCCATCATCATTATCATCATCATCATCATCATCATCATCTTCTTCTTCTTCTTCTTCTTCATCGTCATCATTATTATCATCATGCTCATCGTCATCATTATCATCATTATCATTAGCATGCCCATTATCATCATCATCATCATCATAATCATCATCATCATCATTATCAGCATCATCATTATGATTAACATCATCATCATCATCATTATCAGCATCATCATCATCATTATGATTATCATCATCATCATCATCATCTTCTTCTTCTTCTTCTTCTTCTTCATCATCATCATCATCATCACCACTCACTCTTGCATCTCTGGGGTAGAAAGGACCTGGGTTGTGGGCTCCACCTGTTGTTGAGCTGGCAGACGCGGGTGAGGTCAGGGTAGGGGTAGTATCCCTCCGGACAGTGGTAGATCAGTGAGCTGCCCCTCTGCAGCCCCTTGGTCAGTGAGTAGTTGCCCCCCTCTATCTCCATGTCCTCCTCTGTGCAGTCACACCACACCCCACATCCTGAGAGGCACGGAGACACAGTTACACTCTTACTCCCACTCAACTCATTTACAGGGGAATTCCTTTTATCTTCTCGACTAAGTTGATTATATTTTTCATTTGGGATGAATAAAATCCAAATCCAAATGTTTAACCAGATCCTTGATTTCGTTTCCATAGTGCATGATTTTCTAATTTGAGGTCCAAAGGACAGTACATGTGTCCAATTGTGAAATAAATACATGTCAGATGATCTATTCTACAAATAATAGTTGGTTACATTTCATTTGATTTGTTTTCTGTCCTTTAACTTAACTTTAAGACACACATTAAAGCGAAAATGTTAGAAAGACTTTTTTTTTCTAATCTTTTTACATTGACTTCAGGTGAAGGTGAAGGTCCTCAGTCAGGCTGCCATGTTGTTTTTACAAACCCTATATGAGTTGGCTTCTGAAGCCTACAATAGATTGTTCCATGCGCTTGGAAGGGAAGGTGATGGCGCATTTATTAATTTGATCATAATAACAAATAAGAGACAGTGTTTCTACTTTACTTTAAACCATTTACACAGATATATTTATAAATAACAATTGTTTAGAAAAACTATGCTGCAAATCTTTGAATTTGAATATCAATTTATGAACATTTTAATCTAAAATCTAAATCTAAAATGTAAGAAGATAATTTCCAGATACACACATGTATATAATTAAGATGAATGTGAGGTGAACATACCCATGAGGAGGAGACATGAGAACACAGCAAACCAGCTCCAGTGGACTGAAACTCCCATGATGAGACCTGAGAGAAAATGAGGGGGTTTCTGATAAGTTGCACATTTATTTCAAAATGCACAGTGGTGCTGACAGGAGGGCAAACCAACACAGATCGTCCCACTGATCATTAACTTGTGGATAAATAACAGAACGATTGTGAAACCAATACAAAGTACAAACTGTAGCTCCATCATTTCCCAAAAGCTTCGCATGTTGACACACTGATCCATTTACTGATCGAACTCATAGGTCATTTTTGATGAGGCTCCTCCCCCTGGCTGAGAGAACAATTCATTTAACAATCATGCGTCTGAAAAGAGAATCACAGCAGAACTTAACATGGTTGTTTTTATTTATCTGTCAGTGTTACAGAATTCTGCAGGACGGAGCCACATGAGATCGGCCGGGTGAATGTGGTGCGGCTCGGTGAAGGTGCCGATACGGATCGAGGGGCGGGGCTTAATTTGGGGGTACTCCTCTTTCACCCCCACTTTGGGCCGTGTCCAACGTTTTCCCGGCACATTTAAAGCAAATAAGCCTGTCCTCACTCATTTTGGTTTATGTTATTTACTTTTTTTTTTTTTTAAAGGCTTTTGGTACATATACATACATACATACAGACCAGGGCAGTCAAACATAAGGCCCGCGGGCCAGAACCGGCCCACCAGAGAGTCCAATCCAGCCCAAGGGATGGTTTTGCAAAGTGTAGAAATCAGTGTATACATGGTTTATGTTGGTTATATTGAGAGATTTTAATCAGTTTAAATTCACAACTGTACTTTTTTGTACTTATACAAAGGTAAACATTTGACGTTGTTGTTGTTTATAGGCCATCATGCCATGATTTTATTCATCCAGCCCACTTGAGATGAAATTTGTCCATATGTGGCCCCTCAGTTTGATCAATAGCACATTGACGGTCAGCTCCGGGTTGCCAGATCTGTGCCACAACTCGGTACCATGAATCCATCTGTCATCTACAGATGGCCCAGATTTTTTTTGTGCCATTCAGGCCATACTCTCTTTTTACCAGGGGCCATTTTTAGGTCACGTCCACCTTGTAAATATATCTTCACGTGCTGGTAATAACTTGACAGCTCATGTCTGCAGCTTCTCAAAGAGCTGATGCTACAACTGATAAAGACCAGTCACACGACATGTTCATCAATGACTCGGCTGTTGTTGTTGTTGTTCCTGGTGATAAACTCTGTGGCTCACTCCTGTTAGATGTGGATTTTCCAGGTGATAAGACTGAGCATGTCTATTTTTGGTTTGCGTCATGATACATTTCATGGATATGCAACAATATATTTTTTAATCATTTTCCAGAATGATTTCTTTTTTCATTTGTATTTACTTGTTTTCTAAACTCCACACATGAGTGATTGCTGTGTGATTCATTCTTGCTTCAGAGTAATGACAACTCTGTGGCGCCTCCTACTGGAGCAAACACACAACTCAAAAGAAAGGTGACAATCAGAAGAATGTTTATGCTGGATACATTTAAAAGATTTCTTCTTCTTCTTCTTCTTCTTCTTCTTCTTCTTCTTCTTGTTTGCTTGTTAATATCTCTTATTTCCGAGTTCAGACTTTATACTTTATACTGTATTTTTGAAATGGTAGTTCTTTGATGTAGTTTCCAAAAGGCTAGAAAGGGGGCGGTAAACCGACTTGGAGGAGAGCATCTGCTCCGAGAGAGAAGAAGAGCTACAACCGGAAGTGACAAAATATGGAGGAAGTTATCACTAGGATAAACAACAAGGCGCCAATTTTACTGCGCCACTTGAGTCAATGCAGTCGCTGCCTCAGATTCGAGGGAGCTGGTGTCACACTGAAGGTGAGACAGTTATTTTAGATACGAGTTAGTGACTTTTATCACTGTTATTGTTAAAATGGTGAATGTTCGCGGAGCTGACCGAACCAGGAGGCGCTGAAATGTGTGTGTTTGTGTTTTTAGCATGGCGGTGCCTTTCGTCCAGGACTGGGATCTGGTTCAGACTCTGGGAGAAGGAGCCTACGGAGAGTATGAATCCTTTTCCATTATTATTATTATCATGATTATTTGACCACCTTTGTATTGTTGTTTACTCTAGTTTATAAGCACTATAATGTATGAATTCCTCTTTTCTCTGAGCAAGCATGAACTCTCTGTTTTAAAGGTGCAGAGTGTAAGATTTGGTCTTCATTGTCTCACCCTCTGTTACTGAGCCTTTCCCTGTCTCATGTGTGTATCAGGGTGAGGCTGCTGGTGAACCGACAGACGGAGGAGGCGGTGGCGGTGAAGGTGATTGACACCTCTCAGGCTAAAGAGTGCGCTGACAATGTCAAGAAGGAAGTGTGCGTGCATAAGGTAGGTCAGTGCAGCTGGTGGCATGTGTGCCGACCCAGTGCCGTGTTTTTAATATTGCAACTAAAATAATTTCCTACTTCTTGGCAGATGCTCAACCATTCCAACATTGTCCGATTTTTTGGCCATCGGAAGGAAGGGCAGACGGTTTACCTCTTCCTGGAGTATTGCACGGGGGGCGAGCTGTTTGACCGAATAGGTGAGACAGGCAGAAGTCTGATGCAATGTAATATTCAAAGGTGCATTGTGTAAGATTTTGGCAATTTTTGTCACTTTTGTTGGGAGAAGAAAATGCAACAAAACAATGACATTCTGACATTTTCTGACATCACCTAAATGTATTATTTTTTTCTGTGACCCTTAAATGAGTCCATAAATGTATATTTACATGAGGAGCGGGTCCTCTCTACGGGGGCCGCCATGTTTTTACAGTAGCCCAGAGTGGACATACTTAACATCTTTTTAGTTTTAAAGTAGTAGTCTACCATAGGTTCTCCTGCATGTTCAGAAGGGCGAGGGTGAGGTGATGGATAGAGCATGCAACTTCACCACTAGATGTTACACACTGCACATTTCTTTAAAAAAAACATTCAGGTGATTATAAATTCATGTCATTGTAATTGTTTTGTAATGTTTTTTGAAGTGACCAAAATGATGGAAATCGTACACACTGCACCTTTAAACATTACACATACCACCACATTTAACATGGTAATTGATGAAATGTTATTGTTGCCTTTTTTCCCCTCATGACGTCATACTTGAGATTGCGACAGTGGTCATTTGATTGGCAGTTCTTCATGAATACATCTTGCTCTCTCGCTCTTTCTCTCTCTCTCTCTCTCTCTCTCCCTCTCTCTCTGTATCTCTGTAGAGCCTGACGTGGGGATGGCAGAGAAAGATGCTCACAGGTTCTTCCAGCAGTTGATCGCAGCTGTGGTGAGTGAAACCAACCAGTGTGTGTTGTGATCTCCTGCTTGTTTTGTTGTTGTTAAGCATGAGCTTATGAACACCCCCCCCCCCGTAGGAATACCTCCACAGTGTCGGCATCACCCACAGAGACATTAAGCCAGAGAACATCCTGCTGGATGACAAAGGTGAGAAAGTACCTCATGTGCCCACCTGATGAAGGGATGACTTTGTTATAGATTCAGTTGTAATCGTCACTTCTGTGTCGTCAGATCACCTGAAGCTGACGGACTTTGGCCTGGCCACCATGTTCCGCTTCAAAGGACGAGAGCGCCCCCTGAGTCGGCTCTGTGGGACGCTTCCTTACGTGGCCCCGGAGCTTCTCAGCCAGCCACACTACAAAGCTCAGCCTGCAGATATCTGGGCGTGTGGGATAGTCCTCACTGCCATGCTGGCTGGAGGTAACATCACAGAGTCTGTGAAACAAGAGGCGTGGTATCTCACCCATGTCAGTGATCGGACGGAATGTGTGAAACCTTCTTTACACGAATGGTGATTCACTCCTCTGTCCCTTCTGATTCGCATATTTACTCTAAATACATGTCATTCCCAATATTGTTGGTTGACGTATTTACTCTGAAAAGTCGAGCCCATCCATCAAATATAAGGTTTGGATCTGCAGAGTGATTATGAGTCTCATTGTGGGCGGGTCACTCATCCCCATCTCACCAATGCCTAACTCCTCCTACTTCCTGGTTCATCCAAAAAACAGGCAAAGAGGCAGAGCACAGGTAGAGCTGGGGGTGGACCCATGGTGCATACACAGAACGTGACAGGTCGGCCCAGGTGTCTCTCAAGGGTTAGTGGCTTAATTATGCACAAGTTCAAACCTGGATAGAATAAGACTAAGCCCCGCCTCCATACAGTTGTCACAGGAAAACATGTGACTGATTGAGACCAAAACTGTTGGTTGTACCAGGCTTTAAACATGTTTTGTTCACCTTTGAAGTTGATCATTGTAACATGGGAGTCTATGGGGATTGAAGCGCTTTTGAAGCACTCCCTCAAGTGTCCGCCCTGTGAACTGCAAGTTGTTCAGTCCAGCTCTCTTGGTGTTTCCTGCCCTTCAGAGTTACCGTGGGACCAGCCCAGCGAGAGCTGTCAGGAGTTCTCAGACTGGGTTCAGAAGAAGACGTATCTACCTCCTTGGAAGAAAATACAACCAATGCCTCTTAGTAAGTTCCACGATTATTTCTTTAAACACTTTGTCTTTAATGAGATTGTTTTAATTATAGTATAACGGCTGTGTTCAGGTTTGCTGTCCAAATTACTTCTGCCGAGTCCAAGCACACGGATCACCATCGCAGACATTAAAAAGGATCGCTGGTTTACACAAGGCAAGTGTCTGTATCAGGGCAAAAACCTTTTCTTATATCTATGGAGTATTGCTGGATCAGCAGAATTCTGTCTGTGCTCGTCCACAGGTGTGAAGCCGTCTCAGGCGTCAGGAGGACACAAACTTCTACGAGCAGACGTGGGACTAAAATCCAGAGCCAGCAGGTCAGTTTTCACCTGAGCTCAAAGTTCTGAGCTCGCCTCTCGGTTCCTCTCGACATCGGAATGTCTCACTCCTCCACTCGCTCTGCAGTGACGACAGGATGCAGTTCTCCAGCTCGCAGCCCGATCTGGCAGCAGGCGTATGGGAGGCCATGTTGTTCATCAGTCAGGCCGACGGCCTGGTCAGCTTCTCCCAGCCCACCAAGCCCGAGCACATGCTGCTGGCCAGTCAACAACTGGGAACACCGGGAGCCAGTCAGGTAATGAACATGAGCAGAGCTATGTCTGTTCGCTTATAACCAGTAACACTCATTCATTTTAATCTACTGACAAAATCCTACAATGAAGCAACTACAACTTACTTTGTTTACTGGACGTTAGAGAAAATCTATTTATTGGTTTAAAATGCATGTAAACATGTTACTGGAAACACACTTAAAGGTACAGTGTGTAAGATTCTCGTCAATTTTTGTCACTTCTAATTTTTTTTTTTACAAATGTATAATCACCCCAATGTATGACTTTTAAAATTAGCCCTTTTTTTTATCGAGCCCTTTACATGAGGAGTGGTCCATGAGGCGTCCTCCCATTGGGGGCCGCCATGTTTCTACAGTTGCCCAGAAGTGGGCATACTAAACATCTTTTGAGTTTTAATGACAACTGAAGGTTCTCCTGCATGCAACATGCAACTTCACCCGTAGATGTCACCAAGTCTTACACACCGCACCTTTAATGTCTTGTCTGTGTTGTGTAGTCTCCTTGGCAGCGTTTAGTGCGCAGACTCACTCGCTTCTTCACGGCCGTGGATGCAGACGCTTCCATCTCTGCCCTGAAGGACGCCTGCGAGAGCCTGGCGCTGGGCTTCAAACTCACCTGCACCAAACAGGTACACGTGTACACGCAGAAGTAAAACACACACAAAAATAACCTCCTGCCGCAGCTTTTATTTTGAAAAACCTCTCCGCGCTCCTCAGGTGACGGTGAGCACGCTCGACAAGCGCAACAACAAACTCATCTTCAAAGTCCATCTGTTGGAGATGAATCATCGAGTGCTGCTGGACTTCAGACTGTCTAAGGTGGGTTTTTGTATGTCAAAGCACTTAGAATGGAAACATGAATCCTTTTTTTTTTGGTGCATGTTGCTTAGCAACAACAAAACCGAAATATACTGTACGCTATGTAATTTTTTGTCTTTCCAGGGTGACGGTCTGGAGTTTAAACGTTTCTTTGTGAAGATAAAACAGAAACTCGGTGACATCATCAGCAATCAGAAGATTCTGCTCCCCGTCACATGAACGCTGACGCTGTCTGTACATGTCCAGCTGTTGTGTTGATATTTTAAATGGGTCTTTTAATGTAGTTTGTGTTTTCCTGTATCATGTGAGAAGAAGCACCAGCTCTCGAGTCAATGAGATCAAGGTTAGTGTATCCGTACCCAGGGGGTGGAGCTAGGGTGGGTGTAGTTTGTCTGTCTTCATGTTCTGTCTTTAAAAAAACATTGTGTTTGACATGATAGAATCCACAGTCTTGAATAAATTGTTACAAAATAAAAGCCTCAGTGTTAAATGTTTGAATACAGAAACAACTTAAAAGTAAAAAAAGAAAATCGAACATGTTGGCTAAGGACTACATTTATTATAGTTTACTGATGTATATGTACTTGTACTGTGATGTTGTAGTGTATTGACTGATGAGTGTGGTCTTGATTGTGCCATAGTCGTCTTTAAAGAGTAATTCTCGTGGCTACGAGCCCGTGGCCTTGACAGTGATGGTAACGCTGACAGGCTCGTTGTCATCTCCAGGGGGAGGGGCTTGGCTGGCAGTGGGGGTGGCACTTGTGGGCGAGGTGGTGAGGGGTGAAGCCGCCCGGGGTAGAGCCATGGTCGGACCTGGAGGAGACGAGCAGCGAGGTTCAGCCACAGGGAGACGAGCGTTAAACCGAGACATGCGGTACATCCCGACAATTCCTTCATTTATGATCACCTAAACGTGTTTCCATTGCCCTTCAATGAGCCCATTAATGTGTATTTACATGAGGAGTGGGTCCTTTCTATGGAGCCCGCCATGTTTTTACAACAGTAAAAGTGGACGTACTAAATATCTTTTGAGTTTTAATGACAACTGAAGTCTACCATAGGTTCTCCTGCATGTTCAGAAGGGTGAGGTGATGGATACAACATGCAACTCCACCTCTTGGTGTCACCAATTCTTACACACTGCACCTCTAAATATGTTTGAAGCTTCTTCTTGCCTGAACTTGATGATCCAGCGATCTCCTCTGTTCCTCCCTCGGAGGCAGCGACCATCTCATCCTCTGGGAAGTTGATGTTCTCTCTTGACTGACTGTGGCGCCTGGACAAGAGCACACAAGAGTTACCTGACATTACAATCAAATGCATATGGATGATTGGACTTCGAATGGACTATACAGTTACTCACGAGCCAAATAGCAGGTCATGTAGTCCTGTTGGCAGTAAAGGAACAGTGGCACATCAAAGGTCTATTGCCTCATGATAGAATTCATTGGGGTTGTTGGTGTCAGGGGGCAGGACTCACTGGGGTTGTTGTTGCGGTTGCGGATGATGAACACGAGCAGCAGCATGGTGAGGAGCGTCGCAAAGAGCATCCCCCCGATGGCGGCTCCGATCACGGCGGGGTACATGTTGGAGTTCGGCTCCGCTGCAACACACCACAGTTACACAATGCAACATAGTACATCTGTAGTGTTTGGGTGTATGACATCACTCTTTAGCTCCTTCCCTCGAGTGGTTTTCAACCCATGTTTGTGTCGTTGTTGTGGCACAGAAGTGATGTTTCTTTCGAAAATGCTTTTAAAGGTGCAAGAGTGTAAGACTTGGTGACCTCCAGAGGTGAAGATGCATGTTGTATCCATCACCTGACCCTCACCCTTCTGAGCATGCAGGAGAAGCTATGGGAGCCCTCAGTGGCCACTAAAACTCAAAAGATGTTTAGTACGTCCACTCTGGGCTACTGTAAAAACATCCTGGCCTCCATACAGAGGAGGCTGTTGTAAATATACATTATTGGGCTCATTTAAGGGTAATGGGGTTAAATAAAATACATTTAAGGCGTTAGATATTCAAGAAAATGTCATTATGTATTTCTTTTGTAGTATTTTTAGAAGTGACAAAAATGACTGATATCTTACACACTGCACCTTTAAGGTTTTCAAGATAAATGTGGCTGAACAACTCTTGAAACTCTCCCATTCAGATGATGAGGTAATTGCCTTAGAAATGGCTGACTCGCCCCAAAGTGAAGCCAATTAAAGGATCTCATTTGCCACCTGATGGTTGGCCTCGGCATAACTAAAAAATCGGGATTCTATCACATTGGGTTGAAGACCACTGACACATCTTAGCTCAGTTTCTTCTAAACACAGTGAACAAGAATTAGAAGCAGCACACAGAGACAGTTTGGAAAGTAAGGAAAGAGGAAGTGAAGCTGTTGTGTTTGTGTAGTTGTGTTTTTGTGTATGTGTCTTTCACCTGAGTGGATAACACAAAAAGAAAAAAATGGTTAAACTGTCATCAAAGCCACAATCACAGCATCATGTGTTCATAACCTAGTTCCCTGTCTCTGCTCCGTCCTCACTGTTTACCTACTGTACCTGGAGTCTTTGCCTCAGACGGGTGTCCCTCGGTGCGGTGATTGACGGGTACAACGCGAAACTGGTACTTAGAGGTCGGAGTCAGTCTCTGCACGTTGTGACTTCTGACCTCTGGGTCCTGGATGAGGCGACGGTACCAGGCGGGGGCGCCGATCCTCTCCTCCGTCTCCGGGTTGGAATCGTTGCCGGTGCCTCTCCGTCCCGGCCGATCCGACACCCATCGGTGCTCCATGATGAAACCCGTCCACCCCCCGTGCTCCTTGTCGAGGACCTGCCACTCCAGCTCCACCTCGGTGCGCTGCTGGCTGCTGTACATGACTTTGATCAGGGTGGCATTGGGAGGTATGGGGTGTCCTGGGAGAGGGCGCGGCAACAACAAAGAGGAAGATGCACGGCTGTACCACTTTTCCATTTCGAGAGTTTGACACTGATCATATCGAAAAAATATTTTGAGTTTAGCATGTCCGTCATGTCAAACTTGTGTCAATCTTTACCACTAAGGAATTATTCCTATCAAGGGTGCAGTGTGTAAGATTTGTTGACATCTAAAGGTGACGTTGCGTGCTGTATCCAACACCTCACCCTCACCCTTCTGAACATGCAGGAGAACCTAATGTAACCTTCAATGGTCATTAAAACTCAAAAGATGTTTAGTATGTCAACTCTGGGCGACTGTAAAAACATGGCGGCCCCTGTATAGAGGACCTACTCCTCATGTAAATATACATTAATGAGCTCATTTAAGGTTAATGGAGAAAAATTTGGGGTGATTATAAATTCATGACAATTTTAGTATGTAATTGTTTTGTAATATTTTACAAAAAAGTGACCAAAATGACCAAAATCTTACACATTGCACCTTTAACTGTGCTAAAAACTGCAAGTTAACTTTAAAAAGTTCTCAGCCTCTCTTGAAGCGTACCTGTATGTATCATTAGTAAAAGAGAATGGGCGAGGGAAGCTTGGAGCTGTTGCTCCTGGACAATGTGACCATCCAGACAGCAGGGGACAGCAACACATACTGGTCTACTGTTACTAACTAGTCTACACCTTACACACCATGATGAAGAACCATGTGATTCCTATGTTTACATCCGGTCTCCATTTTCAGAGTGACGATGAAGTACTCTTTCATGCTGGGGAACATCTGGAGGCTCAAGGCTTGAACTTTGATGACAGGAAGTTAAAGAGTTGACTGAGGTGAGGCTGAGAACTTTTTGAAGTGCCTTTGAAATAATACAGCTTCTGTATGTCCTTCAGAATGCTTTTGTTATTGTTTGTTTACCCCTTTTGGTGCAAGATGCTAGCATCTAGCTTAATGCTACAATACAAATCAGGATGCTGAGTTGAAGTTACCATTTAGCTAAAGGTTTGTATGCTAATATGCTAAGTTGCATATGCTGACGTTGTAAAGGTAGCATGTAGCGCTAAGCACAGCTGAGTATTATCACCACTAGCATGGTTGTTGTCTTTTTAGGAAATACTCTTATAAAAGTAGTAATATTTTGCAAATGATGTATATGAAAGGTTAGCATAGTGACAAGACAGTTCAGGATATCATATCAACATTATAACGAAGCAAAGTCTACAAATGTTAAACTATGTTTTTATATGTGATAATATATGATAATAATATAGCTAATTCTACGGTCTCACAGTGGATAGGTGAATAACGTCTTACTCTTGACCACTAGAGTGACATTGATGTTGGCTCCGCCCACTGCGTTGGAGGTGGTGCACCTGTACTCGCCGCTGTCCCGCGTCTCATCCGTGTCCCTCACGGTCAGATTCGCCCAGGCAGATGTTCTCAGGAGTCTGTACTTGGACGTATCGTGGACGTCCGCACCCTGATTGTTGTACCAGGAGATTTCACCCACCGGGAGGAAGTTGGCTCTCAGGTTGCAGGTGAGCTGCACGTCGCTCCCCTCGTACACTGACACCACTCTGCGCTGTGTCAGCAACACGGGGGCCTCTGCAGGTGACGGGTGAATAATTTAGTTCATTGATAATTGGGATTTGTTTCATTGTGAGAGAGAGGGAGAGAAAGAGAGAGAATGAGCACTGACCCAGTGTGAGCTCGCATGTCTTGGTTTGGGTCAGGAGTGGATGTTTAGCGTGGCAGGTGTAGGGCCTCCCACCACGAGCTGTGCCATAGCGAAGGATCAGGATGTTGGAGTTCTCCTCCCCGCCTTTGCTCTGACCACTTGGCCCCTCCCACCACACCAGGGCCTTCGGGAGCCCTCCATCCCAGGAGCAGGACAGCATCAGAGACTGCCTGTCGAAGGTCATGTAGGCGGAACACACCGGCTCTGCAGGGGGGACGTCTGATAGAAGAGAGTTGAGAGGTCAGTGAGCATTAACGGTGCAGTGTGTAAGATTTAGCTCATTTTTGTCACTTCTGAAAATAATCATGAAACAATGACATACTGACATTTTCATCAATCACCTGAATGTTTTTTTTCCCCATGACCCCTAAATGAGCGCATGTAATGTATATTTACAGGAGGAGGGGGTCCTCTCTATGCTGGCTGCCATGTTTTTACAGTAGTAAAAGTGGACATGCTAAACATCGATGATGACTACCATAGGTTCTCCTGCATGATTAGAAGGGTGAGGGTGAGGTGTCACTAAATCTTACACACTGCACCTTTAAATAATGAGCCTCTCCCTCTATGTGATTCTTACATGCGCGTGTGCTGCATGATGTCGACTGCTTCAGAGCTGGGTGGGAGCCCCTGCATGTAAACAAGGTGTTGTTGGTTCTCAGTTCTTCAGATGGCAGCAAGATGGCAGTGTTGGTCAATGGTTGTTTCCTCAGGCCTGTGTCTGGCTCCGCTCGCCCCAGTCGTTTCAGGTCGTCACTCCAGTGGAGGGAGGCGGAGGGGAGACCGCCGGGCCAGGAGCAGAGCAGCCTCAGGGAGGTGTGATTCAGAGTCGGCTGCACAGAACAGGAAGGGGAACCATCGGGCGGGTCTGTGGAGATAAAGTGCAGCGTGACAAGGTAGTGATGTGCAAAGTGTGTGTGTGTGTGTGTGTGTGTGTGTGGGGGGGGGGGGGGGGGGGGNNNNGTCATGTGACGTCAATAAGGACAGAGAAATGCGAGATGTTCGCTATTAACCAGAATCTTCAGATAACTTTCAGATGCATTGCATGTGAGTATGTCAGATAATCTCTCTGGGGTGCACGACATAAGATACATCAAACAAAACCAAACACAGAAGGAAAATGGCAAAGCACTAGTTTCCCAGCCAACCAGTGTTTGCCATGGCTGTGACATCACAGCGAGGTACCTGACCGAGTCCCATCACCTTCACTGACGGCCCCAACAGGAGAATACGTCTGCAGCGCTTCCACACCCTGCTGCTATTTGGTGTGTGTATGTGCGCGAGTGTGAGCTTTACAGGGTGTGTTTTGAAATCCTACTGTGCATGCAGAGCATTCATGATGTCACTTTTGGTTGGAGGAAGAATGTTAAAGGCAAAGGAGGATTGTGGGTAACAGGGGTTGGGTAAAACATACAAGGATTCAAAATGACAATACAGGAAATGATGGGTTTGTGTTTTGTTAGTCTTGTGCTCAAATGTCCCATTTCATTTTCACTTTTTTGCAAGACTAAAGAAACACAGGTGAAGAGAGAGACCAGCAGAGGAGGACGGGCATCGGTCCAAGGTCAGAGATCAGAGGTCAGACTCACAGTAGACAGTCAAGCTGATGGTTTTTCTGGAACGGGTGTTGAGGTACGTGTTCTGCGCCAAGCAGGCGTAGTCGCCCGTGTGCATGCGGAGGATCTTGGTGATGGTGTACTGTGGCCCGCTGGACACTTGGGAGTCGTTGTGGAACCACTGGTACTGACTGAGCGGGTTGGACTGGGCCTGACAGAGGAGAGTCACAGTCCCTCTCTCCAGGGCTGAGTATCCTCGCTCTGTTATGCTGAACGGAGTCACGTTGATCCTAGGAATGTCCGGGCCATCTGAGGAGACAAGATATGGACATAAGAGAGCGATGATGAGTCTTCTCTACTCGACATTAGGCTCATTTGTTTGATGAAAGTCTCGTTAATACAACGTCTCAGATATTGATGATGAAATGTGGAAGCATGCCCAGATGCTGACACTTCTGGTCACCTCAAGACTTTTATATAATATGAGACAGGTCAGCTCACTTGTATGTTTTGATGCTTTAAAAAAGACTAAAGGAGTTGTTAGGGACATGGAGGACACATGATTTGTGTGGTAGTGGTGTTGAACACGTAGTGTAGTTTATTAGTAGCCAAATGGGACATTTTTGTGCCCAACTATAAATCAAAATCGGATCAGTATGTGTATCAAACTTGTGTTTGACACAGGCCTTATCTACACGGAGATGATATGTACATATATATACTTTTTTTTTCTTTAAAAAAAATCTGTAATCACGACATTGTATCAAGAAATGTGTTTGTCCACAACAATTGAGAATGCTGTAGGGTAGCCTCCAGGCCAAGTGGCCGTAACGCCACCGCAGAAATTACATGATGATGTAAACAAACACAAGAAGAAGAATTTGATGATGAAGCGATAAAGGAGACGTTCATGTGGACTGATACTGAGGTAGAACAAGTAGTCTGCCGTTTTTGTTGTTGTTGGTGGTGGTGGATTAACGCATCCAGGTTGAGGGAGAGGTGGGGCAATGACGTCACTGCGTATAAAAAATGTAAATACAAGTATTCTGTAAGAAAACCATTTAACTCACAGATAATGTCCAGCCAGAGGCGGTTGGAGGTCTCACTGTTGACGGCGTTGCTGGCCACGCAGCGGAACAAGCCGGTGTGGTTGCGGTTGACGTGGGTCACGTTGATCTTGCTGCTGTTCCCCTGTGCGAAGGTGGTCATGTTGCTGTCGCGGCTTTGGTGCTGCCACTCGTACTGGATGGGTCCGGTCCCGTTGTCCAGGTTGCAGCTCAGCCACATTGTGGATCCTTCCACTGCGGAGGTATCACTCAGCAGGAGATAGGGTTTGCTCACCGGAACTGTGTTTATGACACAACGTGGTGGTGTGGTTAGATAGTGGGGTTCACTCACTGCTCAGCGCCCCCTGCTGGTTAGCTTTGCACTAACAAGAACATCTCAACTTTAAGTAGTTCCAAAGCTAAGCTAACTGCCTCCTGTATGAGGTCACACGCGGTATCGATCCTCCCAGCTAAATTGTTAGCAAGAGACAGAAAAAGCTATCTTCAACGGTGCCATTAGAACCTCACATCCTGTGTGACTGATGTCTTCCTGGCAATTGTTTTTAGTGGATGGAAATGATCCAGATAAACCATTAAACCTACAAACTACTTGTAAGAAATGGTCACTTATACTTGTTTATGGATTTACTGTATACATGCTTTTTGAAATATTATGCATGTGTGGTATTGGATGAGGTCCAGGTATGGTTTGGCTGCTGCCTTTAATCACTGGGTCTTTCAGAAACGTTTGTGTCCATCTTTGATATTGATTGTGTTTGGGCTAATGATCAGTCAAAGATTGTAGCCACACTGTCGGCAATTTAGATTGATCGGATGGAATAACTTAGTCCTGTGTATTCACGGCCTGCGGGCCACATCTGACCCACACACCTTGTGGCCATGGCCTTCATTGTGGCCCACGGAGTCGAGTACGAGCTGTACTGTTTTATACATGAAGCAAGGAAAAATTGGCCATATTATGCTTTTATTTTGAAATGCATCAGTTTCCTGTGTGTTTGATTCTCTCATGCTTGATGTCTACGTGCGTCCCCTCGCTTTCTTAGTCTTCAAAATAAAAGTCCCACTTTAGAAAACCACGACCATTCGTTTCCAGTTCAATTTTATTTTGAAATGAGTGTTTTTCTGTATTTCTGAGCATAAGGGAATTGGGTATTGTCTTCAAATGTTATTTTATTTTATTTGTACTGAACGTTAAATTATTCTCCTCACACACGTATTTGATAATTACGTATTTTAATACGTTTCTTGATAAGATGGTGTTTGGAGTCGTTGTTACTGAAATAAAGATGATAAGATAAAAGATAAATAGCTCATAAGTTGTTTTGAATAATCACATGGAATGACAACAACGGGTCTTGATATAACAAAGTTTGTTTGGCCCCCGGTAACAATCTGGGTATTACAAGACAATAACTGCCCACCCCTGGAAGAACTCTGAGGTTGATCTGTGGGTAAACAGGCTGCAGCAGCGAGGTCTTACCTCGCACAGTGAGGTGCACATAGTAGTAGACGACTCTGGGCTCGGTCTCTATGTCGTAGAAGGCCTGGCAGGTGAACAGGCCGTGTGCAGCCAGCGGCAGCTTCTGAACGCTCACTGCCGCGCTGTTCGAGATGATGGACAGCTGACCCAGAGTCGCCGCCAGCTTCTGGATCCTGGTGCCTTTCCCCAGGTCGTACACCACCGCCTTTATGGCGTCGGTGCCCGGCTTGGTGAAGCTCCATATGTACATGTCGGGCAGGGTGGCGCCGCACTCCAGGATCACCGCTTTGCCCACCACCCCATACACACTGGTGTCCTGGTACACCACCTCCCAGTTAGACTTGATCTGCACTGTTGGGGAGGAAGAGGAGACACACAGTCACGCAACCCTGTGTGTGTGTGTGTGTGTGTGTGTGTGAGAGGGGAAAAAGAGATGGTCGTGTCATTTGCCCTCAGGTGTTGGGTTACAGGATTGATTACACTGCAGGTTTCTGACCCACTCGGACTTTAATAAAGGATTAGTGCAATTATTTTTTCCAGACGGCCGTTCCATAAACCCCCCTCAGCTGTTTTCTGACTCTGACACTTTTTAACCAGCGGTCAGCAGGTATAGGTTTGTGCAGAATGGTCGAAAATTAAATACCACTACACAGTTTCCGATACAGATTTCCTACTGTGGAACTAACAAGGGAATATCTGAGCTATTTTCCAATTCATATATAAAGGAGGAAAGAGACTTGAAGGTTAATGTTTCACTCATAATGTGTCCAAAAAAAAGTTCTTTTTTTAATACTTTTAAATTATAATTTTATCAGAATCGGAGCCAGGGCGATAACCAACCATACCTCAAGGTTATTAATTTGGCCACAGATATGTATATTTCATTTCATTTCATCTTTAACTGCTTATCCAGTATTCTGGGTTTTGGGGTATTTCTACCACTGGGCCATACCAGTGGGTCAACCATAGGGCCATTGGGGGTATCAGTGTCAAGGCCAGCAGGCATGTATACGTATATATGTTTTTTTTTACTGTATGTTTTTTTATTGATTTGTTTATTTATTCCTTAAATTCGTACTCATGTTTTAAGTCGTCTAACCTGCTTTATTTAAGTTGATATGTATTTTATCTCTTTGTTCTGTACAGCGCTTTGCTTTAAAGTGCTTTATACATACATTTGGATTGGATTGAATGTATTATTATAAACGGTATATTTCCAAACAAGAAATAAGAAATTCATTCATTCATAAGAAATGTAGAAACAGTGCAAAGAGTATATCATAATTGAGATAATTGGTTCATTGTTAAAATAAAAAAAGTTAAAAGTAAGTAACCACATAATACTTTACAGCATAAGGGGAAATCAATACAAATTAAATACAGCTGCACTGAGTAAAGAAACAGGCACATTGATCCCAAAGTTACATTGAAAACAATGTTAATGATTTAAATACGCATTAAAAAATGGGAAGAAAAATATTTTTTTTAATATCAATACCAGCTGCAGAGTTGAAACAGATTCCACCGAAATCAAGCCATGGAACTCTAGAATTTTACAAATGTCCAAATGTGAAGGCACTCACCATTGGGTGCACAGGTGACCAGGCCGGCAGGTAGAAACAGAACAGCCAGCCCTAACAGTTGGGCCACCATGGTATCATGATGATCCTCCGTCAAACAACCTCGTTATTCAAAAAAGGAAAACAGTCTAACAGACGATAAAAAGGTTTTCTCACTGCCAGGTTCCTCTCCGACGCTGGAGGTCACGTAGTTCCCCCTCAGAAGGCTCCTGGAGAATCCAGTGTCAGGCTCTGACTTGATCAGACGCTCCGACATCGCCACGGGACTGAGGCTCACTCAACTGATTTGGGCTCAATTATTCATGTGTTGTTCCTTTCGCTCCGAGACCCCATCCCTCTTTCTCTCTGCTGCAGGGTTAGAATGACACGGCTATACTCGCCTCATGTATTTTACAGGAGAGAGGACACACACACACACACACACACACACACACACACACACACACACACATACACATTAAAAGAAGTATCCAAGGATTTATAAGCCCTCCCGGGGGCCAAACAAACTTTGTGATATCAAGACCTGTTGTTATGATTCAGTGAAATGATTGAAAACATCGTATGGGCTGTTTATTTATTTATGTATTATCAATATCATCTTTATTTCAGTCACAATGACTCTAAACACATCTTAATCCAGAAACTCAAATGGATGTGAAAACAACATAACTTTATAATCAGTAATTATCCAATGTGTGTGAGGAGAATAATTTAACATTCGGCACAAAAAAAGATTTTTTTGAAAATTAGACAGTTATGTTGTGGAGACAACACCAGTTCATAGAAACAGTTCCTTTATGCTCAGAAATACAGAAAAACTGGAAATGAATGGGGGTGGTTTTCTTTTATTTTGAAGGCAAAGAAAGCCAGGGGAGGCGCTGTGAACGGAAGCTACCAGACTCAGCCGTGCTTGATTGAGCTCCATCCTCACATGAAAAACATCAAGCATGACAGAATCACGTACACAGGAAACGGAAGCATTTCAAAATAAAAGCGTGTTTCGGCTCATTGATTCTAGCTTCATGTATAAAACACTGCAGTTCGTACTCGACTCTGGGGGCCACATTGAACAACAACAACAATAATTAGCACTCTCGCAAAAATCTCAACAACACATATTTTCGAATTAAATTTTGTGAAGTTTTAATCTGATAATCTTTTACACTCTCACAAGGTGATGAAAAAACAAAAAAAAAAAGCAGTGATTTATTTTTAAATCTAATCTCTCTCCCCAGCCCTCACAGTAGCTGCACACAATAAAAAGAGGGATTAGGGAGGATTTATATCTGTTCATTTTCTTTGCCCTTTAGTTGTTTCACTTCTGGTTTAAAGGCAATGAAATAAAATCAAAAAGAACATGCACGCTAAATTAACATCTTCAAACTGAGGAGCCTGCAGAGAGGGTTTCGTGCAGTCACAGTGAGATAAGGAGATCTTTCCCTCCGCTTCCAGGCGTCTTTGGCCAGTTGTGAAATGAAGGGCTCCAGATTTTAATTTCAGAGGTCGCGTGGGGACCACTGAGCAGAGTCAACTCCACTGGTGGGATTAGGATTAAAATAGATTTGGGAATCTGGCATCTTGCAGCAGCGTTGCTCCGGGTTCCCTCACAACATGCTGTGATCGCAGCCCTCACTGCAGGCCGTCGTTAAAGATGGGAGACGGGAACGAGATGCTGATCCGGCACAGTCTCACTTCTGGAATGTGGGTTACTTTAGAAGGTTGAGTTTGGAGATGAGGAAAGAGGAGGAGCAGGGACTGATGTGTGTGTGTGTGTGTGTGTGTGTGTGTGTGTGTGTGTGTGTGTGTGTGTGTGTGTGTGTGT
>JAFBJT010108803.1:210400-224248 GCA_016785325.1 Chascanopsetta lugubris
TGTGTGTGTGTGTGTGTGTGTGTGTGTGTGTGTGTGTGTGTGTGTGTAACATGAGAGGAGGTTCGTCATGAATGAATGAATGAAGGACGAGGATCAGTTTCCTTCACCTGGCAGAGACGAGGGCCAGAGAGTAAGAGGGTTTGAATCTTTTATTTGTTCTGTGTTTGTGACAACAAGGCATCAATCAAGTGAAATGACACGAATAAGACTCTGATACCAAATATAAATATGAAGATATCATATGGCATTTCATTTGAGTCATTCACTTCTATAAACAAGTACAGAGGAGATATTAAAGCACTGTAAAGGAATGTTATATGTGCTTTATAATTTAATATGATTATTGTATTATTTTATATAATGTAATATGATATGATATAATATAATATGATATAATGTCATGTAATATAATATCTAATCTAACCTAATGTAAAATAATATAGTATAAGATCATATATAATCTAAAATGATATAATATGATATAATATCTTATCTGACATACTATAAAATGAAATGATATAATGTATAATATATAATCTGATATAATTTAATAATACAATATGATGAATATATAATGTAATGTCATGGAAATTACTGTAGCTAAATCGTACACATTGGACCGTGAATGGATTTAAGGAAGATTAGTTAATCTAATTTGAATTATAACTAATGTTACAGCTTCAATTTTAGGTTTTAGGTTGACATACATTTCCCTCCTTGTTCTGACTTTATTTTTTGTATGTATTCACCTTATTTACATGATCACGTTTCCCCCTGTGTATTGTTATTCTTAACATTGTGTTCCTTATCTTTGTCCGTGTGTGTGTGTGATTTGACGTCCATGTTCATACGAGACAAACAACACGAGCACAGAAGAGCTATTTATCTCCCTGTGAGTTATTCTAGGAGTCAAATGCTCTGTGTCTCCTGTCCAACAGGAATCCTCTGTCCCGTTGTCTCTGATTGTTGACACTGTGAGCGTGGTCAGCTGACCCGTGATCCTGTTATTGTTGAGACGCCACTGAACAGGAATAATTGGCTGAGGCTGGGAAGTGTTCAGTGAACACATATCTGCGCGCACGCCGGGGGTCAGGGCGAAGAGGTCACGGTGTTAAAACAGAAAACGTCCACTGGGCTTTTTTATTTAACGGCAGCCTCCGGGGCCACGCTTTTTCATCCGCTCGACTCTCCCCTGAGGTGGTTCAGTAGTGATGAGTATTTAAAAGTGAAGAGGATCGAGACGAGATCCCGTTTTAACAGGATGAGGCAGCAGAGCAGAGGGAAGCCGATGATGTCATAGGCCGTGACATTGGGTTGGTGCCAGCCTCCATCCTTGTTTTAGAACGGTTTAAGTGGTGTCTTCAGTCTGGTTGATGCCCGTCAATCAATATGAATAACATTTTAAAATGCACTACTCGGCATCTTGTCTGAACCAAGCACCGACCCCCAGGGCTGACGGATGAGGCCATTACAGGAAGTGGGAAAACCTACAGTTCACATAGTGGCCACTAGAGGCGCAATTCTCATAGATTCCCACGTTAAAATGACCAACTTTAGAGGTGAGTGAAAGTCTGGTACAAACAACAGTTTTGGTCTCAATCAGTCACATGTTTTCCTGTGACAACTGTACGGGGGCGGAGCTTATTTTCACTCTGTTCAGGTTTGAAATTCTGCATGATTATCATTTGATTGGCAGACCTCGTCATTGTTTGAGCTTACAGGGTGTTGTTGTAGACTGTGGGTGTGATTTGGCTGTAGATCCTTTGCATTTCCACCTTTGCTCCGACTCTTTGGCCATTTTTGGATTTGGCTAGTGACTGGGAGGAGTTAGGAGGCAGTTCACCAATCACAGCATGTGAGCTTTACACAGTGTCTGGTACTTAAAGGAGACGTATGGTGCTTTTTCCATGTCTTTATGTTCTTCAGTGGATTGTATACATTGATAGATCCAATGGAGGCCCTCCTTAACATGGAAAACACCTCTTTTTCTGAGGCTGCTGTAACACCCTGTGTGTGATTTTTAATTCCACTTCCTCTTTGACCTCAAAGTCTGATATGTCAGTAAGACACTTCCTATACAAGCCGGTAGCAGCTGACCAATCACTAGTGACTGGGCTTTTCAGTAAGGGAGGGGCAGGAACAGGAAGTTATGTAGTACTTTAGTGAGACAGGAGCTAAAAGACAGGGGCTGTTTCAGACAGGGGGCTGAAAAGAGGAGCTGCAGCAATGGACAACATGTGTTTTCTAAATATTCAAAGCAGGTAAACCTTTACAAGCCAAACGATGATTGAAAATACAACACACTAAATATCAGACAAATATGAAAAAGATGTACAAAGTATTATATTACCAATGGTATTTAAAGTAAATAAAGAGCCAAACTGTGCCGTCCTCAGCTGAGCGTACACCACTCAGGATAACTTTTAATTACAGAAAAGACAAAAAATGAACAGTTCATCCAACAGCCAGTGTCAATGAATCCTACAAACCACAGATCAAATACCACGAGTAAAAACATCAACATCATAGATAACAAAATGTCTTCAGTAAATAAAAACATTATTACAAGATAAATCATATAAAATACAAGAGCGGGAGGACGAGGTGGGGGATTGTCAGAGTGCACACAACTTTAGAGGAAAGTCTCATTTTTAGTTTTTGTGTTTTTGTTTTTTAAATAAAAAAATGATACCATATAAATAATAATACACATGCAATATTAACATGTTCCACAGAACATCCTCTAAGCTACAACATCCTCCCTTTCCAAAGAATAGACACCACAGTGACAGACGGCATGAAAGAGAAGATGCCTCATCATTGTCTTTGTGAATTCCAGACAGACTCCTGAAAGTCCAGGGTTCAACACCTCCTCCTCTAAAGGGTGTGGGTTCAAATCCTTTTTATTTTTTTTATTTTTTTTCAAGGTTCAAGTCTCAGACGTACTGCTCTTTGGGAAAAGTGTACGGCGCCATGCCTGGCGGAGGAGAGGCCAGGCCCGGCACCGAGGGGTATTTAAAGATGGCGGTGGTGTGTGCCGGAGGGGAGAAGGTGTTCTTGGACGTGGTGGTGCTGCTGCTGCTGGTCATGGTGGCAGTGGGCTGTGGGGGGCGGTACGGGTGCTGGGGCAGAAAAGAGAGCGGGGGGTTGATGGGGGGCGAGTAGGGTTCGGGGTAGTCCTCCTTGTTACAGGCCAGTCTGTAACTCACGTAATCTGCCGTGTTGGGAAGCTCCTCGTAAAACCGTCCTGAGTGCTGTGGACAGGAGAGACGGGGACAGCAGAGATCAGAGTGGAAACACAGTGGATGTAATGGGTGTGCTGCATAAAGTACTTATAATAACTTATATAACTGATTCAAGATTCAAGAGTCTTTATTGTCATTATGCAGGTTCAAGATGTTTTGTAGAGACTCACGGCGACATGGCACACAGTAAGTAAGGCAACACAGTAAGTGAGGTGCAAAATTGAATGAACACTTAGGAAGAGTAGACATGTTTGAGGAGAGTAGATATATAGGAAATATAGCCACTCTTCAGAAACATAACCATTCTTTGGAAGTTGTAAAAACAGTCAAGAAATATAAACATGTGAACAAATATACTCATGAAAATCAAATATAATTCAATGATCATATAAATGGCTGCGAGTTCTGCATATATCCATAGCTCATAACATCTCATTCCATATGTCAAAAACTCAGTTTTAATGAAAATAAAGAGCATGTACTTAGTTATACATAAACATGGAGGTAAACAAGTAAATACACTTGAATTTACATTAAGACACAAAGACTTTGCTGACTCCTCCCCCTTCCAGAAACTTTAAAAATCCACCCCAAATCTAATCAGAAATAAGATATTTCCCTTCAAGCCTTTTGTTTTTATCGTTTGGTCAACATGCAAAGCTGGTCAGACACTGAGGTGAGAGAGCTCCTCCTGATTCAAGGCAAAGACAGGGATGATGAGGCAGGTTACCGTGGTAACGTGGATGCTGAGCCAACAGAGAGCTCCAGGGTGTTGTTATTATTGTTCCTCTCACCCTGATCTTGGTTTCATGACCTACCAGTGAAAACAATAGGTAAAGTAAACATGCACACATGTACCTGGATTTCCTCTCCTGCTCTTTTCCTGATTGGCTGCGACAGTTTCTTGGATGGTGAATCGTTCCTAATGGGGGAGGAACAGAAAATAAAATATTACGTGAAGGGTGAGGTGATAACGTTTGAATAATAGGAAGGAGAAAGTTTGTTCACGTACGAAGAGTTGTCTTTTCTACTTCTTATTTTCAGCACCAGGACCGTGATGGTGATGCCCATGAGCACTCCGGCAGCCAGTAGTAAGGCAATTACACTGATGACGTCACCTGTGGCGATCTGTGGTAGAGGTTTATCTATGGGGAAGATTCAGGTGTTTAGAATAAAGAACATGAACCCCAAATGACCTTTGACCTCAGGTGAACCTACCGATGATGCTGATCTCCACCGAGGCCGACCGTGTCCCGATGCTGTTGGTGGCGTCGCACACGTATGTTCCCTGCACGTCATACGTGATGGGCCCTTTGAAGATGAGGACGTTGTCGCGGATCTCAGCGTTGTTGGGTATGGAGCCGTTCACCCTGCAGGACACACAGGGAATTACACCACAAGTTATTGTGTAACGAGTGGCAATTTATGCCAAAGGATGTTGGCATGCATCGCGAGGATCGAGGGTTCGTCACTGCATAGCACCACCTGTTGGTCACTTTTATTTTGGCACACAATTATTCAAAAAATGGAGGTTTAATGTTATGTTGTCTTTATAGGATCTTTTTTCACATTTGAAGCCTTAGACACCATCTTGTTGAGGGCAAGATGGCCGACTATTATATAGAGAAAAACTAGGTCATCCACAACTCATTGACCTTGAAGTGAAAAACTGTGACCTTTTTAGTTTGAATGTTAACTGAAGGCTGCCAGAGCTTTCCATCCAGCCCCTGGAATATTACTACAGTCAGGAATAGCCTAGTGGGGAGGAAACACTATGCTTTAATATTTATTTGTGTTTTTAGCTTCTACTGTCCGGTCATATCCACCGGGATGTGGCAGCCCCTAGCGGTGTGCTGCAGTACAGGTAATAGGAGTCAGATACAAAAAGTCTAAAAAATGACAGATTTTGAAGGAAGATGAAAATATCAAATAGTAATATATTACTTCGGTTACCATATTAATTTGAATGTTGCATCCTCATCTGGCCCACACAGTGTCTTTTCTGGCCCCTGGACAAATGCAGCTGATGACCCCTGACGACCCCTGTCCTACATGCGACTGCGAGTGAAATGATAATAAATCGAGTTGCACTCACACTCTCCACTGATACAGAGAGACGGACGGGTTGGCGTCGGCTTTGCAGCTCAGCTGGGCGTTCTCCCTGTTTAGATACCAGTTCCCGTCGTACCCATCCACTGTGACATCAGGCTCATCTGGTTCACACGTGCAAAGAACATCAGACCCGGGCTCCTTGTTGTGAAATGTAATATATTCACATACGTGTAACTCACACTGGATGTCGAGGGTGACGCTGTCGGTGAACACCTCCTCGTTATAGCTGGTGACACAGGTGAGCGTCTCCCTGTGTGTCTCTCTGCTGGGAACCAGGATGTAGTCGCTCTGGATGGTGAAGGTCCCGTCTGAGTTCCTGTACTCTCGAGTGGTGGCTTCACCCGGCACCTTCGTCTCCCACCTGCAACCCAATTCAATTCTCTTAAAGGTGCAGTGCGTCCAGTTTGGATCAGATTGAACACAACAGAAACTGTGCTGATGACTTCTAGGTTTACAATCACCCGTATATGGATAGTTTTCTAGAATTCGACTTTTCCATTAACATGGAGAGGATTCACCCTATGGATGCACCACCATGGTTTTACAGTGGCCCATAATGAACAAACCAAACACCTCAATGAGAACCAAATGCTGCCCCCAGTGGTTTGCTGCAGTACTGGGTAAAATAATAGATATTTGGAAGTAAATTAAAACATAAGACAATAATATATTACTAAGGGTCCAATTGTAACTTAGAAATTAATTAAATAAATAAATAAAAATGTAATCAATCAATTAATTTAAAAAAGAAATGATCTAATATGAATTATATCTTAAGAAAGCATCTGACCTCATAGTGTCTACATGTGTACAACTTCACCACTAGATATCATCTCACTAAATCCTACACACTGTACTTTTAAGAGACAGGGATGTCCCAGAGTACGTACAACCATGAATAATGTGAAGTTAAAATATACACCACCACCACCTACCTCATAGTACACACACACACACACACACACATATAGAGAGAGAGAGAGAAATAACTGCAATGTCCCACGTCCCAGTGAACCACATGTCCCTCCAGCCTCCGTCACACAGCCACCAGAAGACAGCTACATACCTAATGGTACCAGGCGGTTTCCCATTGGCTGAGATGCAGGTGGCCACAGGCGTCTTCAGGTTGGACGAGCGAGCCACCAGCGTCGGTGTGGACAGACTCATCTGTGTCGTCGGGCGAACTGAGGGAGTAAAGATGGAGAAAGACGTAGATATGACCATGTATGGTCATATACACTAAAATCATTCTGACCCTTAGCCGTATGTGTGTCTTACCGTAAACCGTGAGGTTGACCGCATTCTCTCGGTTCCCCGCAGGGAAGGTGGTGTATTCACAAATGTAGCTGGACTCGTCAGACAGGCGCAGCGAGGAGAAGGTGATGGTGGTGTCCTCCAGGGTTGGAGTTCGCCGTCTCACTGCGGCGTTCTTGAAGGTGACCCGGTCCCTGTAGGGCGGGGCCACGGACACGCCCAGGGAGGGGTTGGCGATGGCCACGTTCTGCTTGGTGCCATTCACCAGCTTCTGCCATGTGACCTTGACAGGTACGACAAAGGTTTGTTTTTGATGTCTATGATTTGATTACCGGAGATATCGCCTGGACATTTTTGCTTTGTCAGCAGGAAAAAATGTATTACGAAAACTGACTACATCAAAGAATATACACTGTAAAATGAAATCTGAATAGTCATTTTGATATGTTTTATTTTTTTTGTTGCATTATTCTGCAAGTTTCCCCATTTCCTATTTTATTCTCAAACTCACCGTTGATCCACATAACCTCACTTCCTGTTCTCACTTCCTTGATCAAAGACACCTGTTTTAATCAGTCACACCTGGGTCTGATTGGCTCCTCCCAAAATTTGGAGGTCAGTGGGTTTTATCATTTATTTTATTCTGACAGGTGTGATTTACAAAAGATGCTCCATGTATCTCCACATTATGTAATGGCCCCACAAATGCCCTGAATTCTAATTACCACCACAATACATGATTTATTAGGACTTTTAATTAAAGTCTAGGAGATTTTGTAAGACATATTAAGAAAGGTATATTAAATGTTATAGGGTCTTTGGGAACATTTTCATTCACAATATGATGTTTTTAATTTAATCAGTCTGATTGATGATCTGCAATTTGCCATTCATATATTGTATCACAGTGAAAATTAATTACTTAATTAAAATGAATTTACAATGACAGATGATAGAGCACTACTTTGGCTCAGCAGCAGCTGATATATCATCTATCAGAGCTGTGAGCCTGTTTATATACCATTACAGATGTTTAAAGTTTTGTGTTTGACTTTGTAACATATAAGATATTTGATATTTATTTTAATATTTTTTAAATACCTATTTCAACATGTACTACCAACAATGGTCGACTCCTGAGATGCAAGAAGAAATAAATCAGCTTTTCATCATTCGTGACTTAATTTGTGACAAATTGAAGCAGCTTTACTCAGAATGTCAAAAGTACATATAATATTATATATAATATAATATATTATAATTTGGTATTATTTTTATACATTATAAATTCCACATTTTAAGCGAGTACCTGTGAGATCTTGACAGGAGGGAAACTGTTGATGAAGCGACAGCGTAGATCGACCTTTGACCCGACGTAACCAGCCTTCCCATCGTCCATCTCCACAGTCTGCCCTCTGATTCCTGCAGGACAGTAGTGTTAGTGCACATGGAACCACTGCCACCTGAAGTGGGCACACACACACACACACACACACACACACACACATATCTTGTACGCCTGGCATGCGCTAAGCTGTTCACAGTGAGCAGCGCGCTGAGCTGCCACAGTGAGCTAAGCTGTCAAAGATGGTACATTTCAGCAGCGTGAGAGGTGAGCTGAGGTCAAGGGTCATGGATTAAAGTGAGGTATAAATAAGCACGATTTGTTTGGTTACTGTTCCCACTGACTTACTGATCCCCTTTAACAAATCCACCGCACACCCACCCACACTACCTCTTCCTCAGTGTCCACCTGTCACGTGCATTCACCTGGGTCTTGAAATATTTCCCTTTAGTATCACTTGAACAGAGGAAGTGTTTTATTTTGATAGTTATGTATATAAAATCATATTTCCTACGACAGCAGTCTCATGACTGAGCTGAGAAGAAAATGTACACTTACGTTTCAGATTGACATGTTATAATCAGCATAATTTTATCCTTTTAAATTTAATATATTTTAAATGTATGCATTTTCATGCAAAGATGTTTTTTCACGCTTTTATTTTGAAACTCTACTAAACCCAGTGAATGCAGACTTCTTATGACAAAAATCAAACTGACAGCAACTAGCACCTTCTCAGTCTTGCATCAGAAAACCGAAGCCATTGCAAATCTGACGTAATACGTATCTGGAAAAGCAGTATAAGAGACTCTCACACTTTTTTTGAAAATATTTCACAATAAAAGTTGGCATTGTAAAAAGGGATTTTATATAATACAGCTTTAAACTTGTTTAGATGGGGGGGGAAATGCTGCCACATACGAGGTCACAAACTGGACGAATGTCGCTCACATATTTCTAAATTGCGTTTTTGTTTTTTTTACACATGCTGATGTCAAAAGTCAGTTTGTCCGATATGTCTGTCAGAAATAGAGTATTGATTAGATCCATTAGAGCTCTGGTTCCATCTCTATTTCACAGCCAGTCAGTCAAAGCGCCTCAGGCTGACGGAACAGATGTCATCACTGCTGCTCCGCCCCTTCAATAACAGGCTGAGCTCTGAGAGAGTAAATATTTGATATAGAGCTGCAGCACATTGTTTCGTATGTGTGTGACACTGAAATCATCCCATGTTCTCTTGTGATACATGGGGGTGTCATACATACATGTGGCCCGCAGGCCAAATCCTGCCTAATAGAGGGTCCAGTCTGGGGTAGGAAGGTCGGCCATGTTACCTTATTGTTGTTAAAATCTATTCGACAAAGGGAACAATTTGGAGTTGTTTATCTTATCCTTTATGCTGTGATTTTTCTTGCCCCGCCCACTTGAACTCAAATTGGGCTGCATGTAGCCCCTGAACTAAAATGAGCTAGACACCCCCGATACAAAACCATGTAATGAAAATGATCCGATGGCTTTTTCCCTAAATTCCGCAAACCCTCTTCAAAATAGTTTTGAATGACATCATTAGGTTTTACTTTATTGTGAAAATCCTTCATAGCACCACTGACCTGCAACGTGTGCAACCATATCAAATCTATATGTGTAACACATCCAACACATATCATTTCAAAGAATAATAGGTGGTGTCCCACAGGGTTCTAGTCCTGTTCCCATGTTTTTCTCTGAATACCTCAGATTCCTTTTATTGTTCTTCTATCTTTATTATTTAATCATACTTGTCCTTATCTCATGATACTAAACCTCACTTTTACAAACTAATTTGGTCCCCTGAGATATGTGTTGTCACAAATATGGCCTGAACATTTTTTTTCATTTCTGTGTCATTTCAGAAAATCCAAAATTCCCACAACCCTTTTCTTCTTTGCAAGATTTGGAGGCAAGTTATACTGAAATATAAATAAGAGAGAAATGTAGACTGTGAAAAAAGCACTGCGGTTTCTCTAAAAGAGCAGAAGACTTCATTAATATTCAGAAGTGCAGACTGCAGGGTTCACAAAGGCTCGTAGCATCTAATGTTAGAAATGACATCATGTTGCTGCAGGAGATGAAAAAAATAATACAACAAAATCCCAAATAAAGGTCAAGCACAGGTTGAGCCGGGGCGAGAACACACAACCAACAGTTAAGAATAAAATAAAATTAATAAAATTAGTCACTCTGACCGCAACGTATTAAATGTATGTTTTACTGTTGTAGAGAGACGAGCATACTGGTAATACTCTTCAGTAATATTATCAATGACATTATACTATTCAAAATTCTAAATTAAGAAAACAACTTTAATTCCATTAAAATTGACACAACTTTACAATGATCAGTTTTCATTTTCTTAGTTTATTTTCATTTTGAGCATTAAAAATACAAAATATAGTTTATTTTTCTACATAAAGAATAAAAAAGAACAAAATTTAAAGAAAATCTATGGATGATTAGAAATACCTTGATGTTCCTGCTGACATCCATATGTGCACAGATTAATAATACCTTTATGGGATTTGTGCGTTGCTATGGTCCACTTTTATAACCACAGTGTGTGGATCAGTGGGAGGGGGGGCACAGCAGATTACAGCATTTAGGATATTAAAGTGCATCTGTGTTACAGACTTATTTGTTGCCGTTCATATAGACGACAAATTACAAAATGTTTTTCACGGAATGTCCCTTTTTAGGTCTGATACCCCAAAACAAGGGTATATAACAGCCCTGTATATCTGATAGATGTTAACAGAACAGAAGAGTATCCTTCATCTTCTTCTTCCAAAAGGCCCGGTCGGACCCTCTGCCGGCCCAGTTCCGGCCCGCCGGCCTTATGTTGGACACCTCTGCTCTGAGGTCATGACATCATTTCCTCTTTTCACATGATCATACTCTTGGAAATATCTCTGTGGTCATTTTAAATTCAATCTCTACCAACACAAGTTGACCTACATTTCACTGACTCCTCTTCTAACCCAACCAACGGCAGGCCAGACTATCTGTCCACTTCCTGTTTACATCTGCACCTCCATGACCACTAATAAGTGTCTTCCTGTGTTGGTATGAATGCAGTTTCTTTCTGATACAGATCTTAAAAGCAGGAAATACAGGAAGGCCTCACTTCGTTTAATTACTGTCTGTCTTTCTGCTAATGACAGTCAAAGATAAGTTCACCCTTTACATTCATTTTTTTACATTCTTTTAACTTGTATTCTTTTTCACCTCATTATTTTACCTTTTGGTGTCTATTCAACACAAATTGAGAACAAGATGATTTGATTATTAATCTGAATACTCTGAATTATACATGTATGTATATATATATTTACGTAATAAACAGAAGCAGAGACTTTGACTGACATAGTAAAGACACTGCGAGACACATTTGTCTCATAGTCATTTCATATAAAGGGACATCTCACAAATAAGGTTAAACTATAATAAAGACTATACAACAGCTCATTCTCTTCTATCAGCCTGGTGTCTCTGATGCTTCCAGTAATGACAATACTACTTGTAATACTGAAATCATCATAGATAATATCTCAATTATTTTTTAAAAACACCTCCCGACAAGTGTGAAATGAAACGGCCTTCACTCCCTCCGTCTTCTTTGTCCATTAACATGCGAACTCACTGATCCAGGCCAAAGCCGCCAGCTCTGAGTTCATCAGTTCACGTCTGGCTTTAGCATGTGTCTCCTCATTATGTGTCCCCGCTGACCACTGAGGACACGTCCTCACCGCACAAGCAAACAAACGTGTGTCTTTGTGTGTTTACACGACAATGTAATGTTATTTTTAGACAATCTGATCATATGAATACGTGTGTGTGCATATGTGCCCTCATCTTTACCATGAAATCAAATTTAAACCATTCAAATGTAATGGTAGAATAGATTACTGACAGTTCATGAGTGTAAAATTACGTTGATATAAGAATTATTGTTTTTATTACTCCAACGCAGGGGTGGGCAATTATTGTTCCAGGGAGCCACATAACAAACACATAACTTTGTTATATCAAGACCCGTCCCATAAAATGATTGAAAACATCTTAGAGGCTCTTTGTTTATGTATTATCTGTGCTATCTTTATTTTAGTAACAATGACTCCACACACCATTTTATCTAAAGTAGGACATTTATTTTGAAGGCTAACAAAGCGAGGAGAGGCTCTGTGAACGGAGGCTACCGGACGCAGCTGTGCCTCCTCGCATGTAAACATCAAGCATGACAGAATCACACACATGGGAAATGGAAGCATTTCAAAATAAAAGTATATTTTGGATCATTTTTTTCTAGCTTCATGTATAAAACGGTGCAGCTCGTACTCGGCTCCGCAGGCCACATTGAACAGCGGCGTGGGCCGGATGAAACACCCAGGTCTGCTGAGTGTCTTTTACAATGACATCAGGAACAGGTCCTTTCCACTAGAGGCTGCCATGTTAGCCCAGAAGGAAGTAGCTAAGCTAAAAGTGGGCTTTGGTTCTCTGAAAAGGAAATGGTGACATAGCAGGAACATACAAGTTCACCACTAGGTGTCACTAAATTAATAGAAAAGCAAAAATCAATATGTGGGAATCAGCGTTCTATGGCCTCAAGACGATGGATCGATGGGAAATAGAAGAATATGAAAAGAACATTGGTTCATTTTAGGACTGCGCTCAAACTGAGTGTGGTTACGTGTCCAAACCCACTAGTGAGTGTGGAATTTTGGACTTCACTAAGTCCTTACACCAGATCTGCACTCGGCCTTTGTCTGAGCACTTTCCTTTAGAGGCATTCACATGAAAACCTTTTAGGCTCCCTCCACCAAAATACATTTAAAAATAGCTTTTGGACTAAAACGCTGCTCGGGGGCCTTTATGCATTGTACCGAACCAAAACATTCACCTTTAGAAAAGTGATGGTGACGCAGGAAGCCGGAATGATGCATTTGAAAAGTAAAAGCACAGTTGGATGAAGATGAGGGTCTGGGAGTCGTCTCCCTGTTGAGCCCTGAGGCTGAGCTGATTAGTGGCTTTAGGTTGAGGCAGAGCACACACACACACACACACACACACACTGGGGTATATCTCTCTTGCCCACCTTCCTCCTCTCTGCCATGTCCATTCACATGTGTCCTTTGTGTGGACCACAGGAAGTGACCTCAGCAGTCGTCCTGACAATTATCCACAAACATCAGCTCAGAGGCGAGCGCAGCATCATGGGAACGTAAACGACACAATGACATGATTGTTCAGCGCTTGAATGTGAATCCCGGAGGAGGAACCGGGCTGAGCATCGCAGCATGTGGCTGAGCTCTTTGTTTACGTCCTGTCAGGATATCCTCCATCTTTCTCCGTTACATGAGGCGCTGGCAGGTGTTTCTGGGTATTATGAGAGGAGATGGGGAGAAACCCACGTGTGTCATGTTAAGGTTAATGTCATGGATGCACACGGAGGTACACATGTTAAAGTCTCAACACACAGTATTTACATGAGAGCTATGTGTAGCAATGACATGACTTAATACAATAAAAGACAAGATATGAAATTATTCATCAAGTCGGAAAATGTCACTTTAAAAGTTTTTAAAGTTTTGTTATAAAATAGTTACTTTAGAAGTGGAAGACAAAATAAGAGTCTTAACATGACATCAACAAAGTATAAGTATAGCGTAACTATCTATATCATGTGCGATATGTGGCTCTAGATGTATATTTAGACAAATTTAATTCCATAAGCCTTACTGAGCTGACCTCACTGGTCTCCTCCTCCAAAACAACAACATGTCAGTTGGACCCTATACCAACTAGACTCCTTAAAGAGGCCTTCCCACAAATTAGTTGTACCATATTAGACCAAATAAA
>JAFBJT010108803.1:224688-263359 GCA_016785325.1 Chascanopsetta lugubris
TATTGTCAGAAAATATTCCAGGTTTTGCTTTGAAGAATGTAAATGAAAGAAATTGGTGCAATAGAGTGAAGATGTGTTGCTTGATTAAAGGTGCAGTGTGTAAGATTGTCCATCACCTCACCCTTATTCTTAGAACCTATGGTAACCCTCAGATGTCATTAAAATTCAAAAGATGTTTAGTACGTCCACTCTGGGCTACTGTAAAAACATGGCGGCCCCCGTAGAGAGGATCCACTCCTCATGTAAATGTACATTAATGGGCTCATTTAAGGGTAATGGGAAAAAATCAATTAAAATCCTTATAAATTCATGACAAATGTCGGTATGTGATTGTTGTGTAATATTTTTTGAGGTGAAAAAAATGACCTAAACATCACACACCTATCATGCACCTTTTAAGAATCAATTGAGACGATAGTGATCGTGAAGATGAGTTTGAATGTGCTGATGTGTAAACCTCATTTACCCGACGATAAACACAGTGACTCCGAGGCTGTCGGCACGCTCTTCACTGTCCTTTGAATGCGCACCCCGGGAGCACCTTTGCTGCTCTCTCCTCCTGTGTCCACATGGAGAGGAAGCCATGGGGATTAGCTGTCCAAATGCAGCCTGACAGAGTGGGTAATTAGAGTTCACAGTGCAGGCACCATCCCATTTCATCCCTCTGCCTTTCCCAGGGAATTCCACACCTTAAAGGGCAAGGCAGTACATCTCTCCTGTTGCTGCTGCACCATCCATCACCCTCGGTCTCGTGTGTATGTACTGCATTTCTGTGTGAGACCTGTTACTCTCTGGATGTCTGTGTCAACAAACAAAATGGCACTTTATGCCCATTTGACCACTATAGGAGACTATATGCCAGTGGTGGGCAGTTATTATTTTCAAGACACCAGAGAACCAGATTGTCACTGGGGGCCAAACAAACTTTGTTATACCAAGACGTATTGTTATCACAAATATCTTATGGGCTATTTATTTATGTATTATCTATATCATCTTTATTTCAAGTACCACTTACTTCAAACACCATCTCATGCAGAAACCCAAATGGATGAGAAAACAACATAACTTTATAATCAGTCATTGTCAAATGTGTGTCAGGAAAATAATTGAACATTCTGCACAAAAAATTAAAGTACATTAATATTTGAAAATGAGAAAGTATTGTTTTGTTGACAGTACCAGTCTATTTGAATTAATACAAACAGTTCCCTGTTGCTCAGAAATACGGAAAGATACTCCTTTTAAAAGAAAATTGGACTGGAAAAGAATGGGAGTGGTTTCCTAAAGTGGGACTTTTATTTTGAAGGTTAAGAAAGCGAGACGAGGCGCTGTGAAAGGAGGCTACCGGACGCAAATGTGCTTCCTCGCATGTAAACATCAAGCATGACAGAATCACACACAGGAAATGGAAGAATTTCAAAATAAAAGCATATTTTGGCTATTCTTTTTTAGCTTCATGTATAAAAAAGTGCAGCTCGTACTCGACTCTGTTGGCCACACTGAACAATGGTTTGGGCAGGACTTGGCCCGCGGGCAGTGAAATGCCCAGGTCTGCTGTATGCCCTCTCTTTCTCTCTCTCACTCTCTCTCTCTCTCTCTCTCTCTCTCTCTCTCTCTCTCTCTCTCTCTCTCTCTCTCTCTCTCTCTCTCTCTCTCTCATCCTGCCTCTCTCCCCCATCACTTTTTGTCTGTGTGAGTGAGCATGCAGAGTGATCCAGGGAGTTAATTACAGTGGGTGCCCGTCAGGCGGGAACAAAAACCTTGCACAGACAGCACAACTCGGGCGGCAGAAACCGGACTGGTTCAACCCAGCCATCCCAGACTGGCCCGGCCTGGCTCAGCCACACTGCACACACAAAACTCTAAACACTAGAGTAGCAGTCATTTCTGAATGACTACAGGAACAAAGGCTTCCATGATGATTACCAAGACTTGTTCTTGCGGCTTTTTGCTCATTGGTTGATCAGCGCCGGTTTAGAATCCTCTCTGCTACAAGCACACTATTATTTTGATATTAGATTTCACCTCTGATGGAAAGCCTAGACCACGTGTTTACATGCATTTAAAACCTTTTGTTTGTCAGAAGACGTGATCATTTATTGATGTCAAGAAAACTGTGCCCAAAGACTTTTTCACCTCGAGTGGCGTATTATCTTGATTACATCCTGTTGTGGAAAAACCAGTTGAGTGAGGACAGACTATGTAAACTGGGTTACTAAAATTAGTCCTCAGCTGAACTGACCAGACCTGGATGGAATCAATCCAAACAAACTGACTGGACGCATGTTCAACTTGGCCACCAAGAGTTGGCATGTGTCCCCCGGGCTGCGTCCTTCATTACCAGACCGCCAACAATGATTCAATTGCCATTGAATTCTGGAGATATTGACCATAGAGCAGCACACTCACTGTTGGGCCTAATCAAAATTCAATACATTGTGAGTGCTTATGATGGCATGGCCCAATGATACGATAGCGATCCTTCTGAACCCCCATTTAGGAAGTTAGCTATGTGGGATATCCTCCAATCCATGTCCAACAAAGAATAAATCATATATCCCCACTCTTACTGATTCGGTAGAACACGGTGACTTGCCTCTACCATAAATCCGGTGTTGTTATCCTGTAGTGTGACAGCTAAATTGAAGCTCTGACCTCAACATCTGCCTAATAGAGCGACATACACCAGCTCGTGACCTCTTGCTTACAAGTGGACACCTAAAAAGAAATTGCCAGCGTATTGGACAGTATTGGTGACAAGGATATGTAGAGGTGAGTGAACTTGGCCCACTGGCCTGAGGTTCTAATCCGACATGCGGGGCCAGCCCTTTTTCCAGTGATCTATCTTGTTAGTCTGAGCTGTTGTAGCTTACAGTAATCTAATCCTAGCCAGCCGCCACCTCGGATTTTCAAGCACTGACATGCTTACACCTCTGTGGGGCAACACATGCTACATTTACCCTTATCAAAGGTCAAATGCACAACAAGAGCAAGAATGACACTTCTCGACATGTTGACTCTGACCTTAAACAACATTATCTATCCCAGTGGAGCCGAGGCACTTTCTTGCTTTTAGGAGAAAATCCCTTCTGATGTAGTTGTGGCTGATATGCGACACTCGTGCACGTGTTTGCAAGAATATCTGTTTTAGAACTCGCATGCACCAGCCCTCGTGACCCCTCATCCTTATACCAGCCACCAAATGTGCACCGTAAGCTGTGTCCTGTCCGTTTACGCCTGTGTTTTATGAGGCTACTTAACCTGCTGCTTGACCTTCTGCTTTACCAGATGTCGGATCCAAAAAGATCTCTCAGCCTACAACCAGCTCTGTGGTCATGTTTTGAGTACTGACAGTACCTCCCACTGGATTCCATGTCAACTGTCTGTGCTGTGTGTGGGCCAGACAGGAACACGCAACATATGTATCAATAACAAATAATATAAACAATGATGTAGTTCATAAATTACAATAATAATATTAATAACAGTACCAGTTTGAAGACTTTATTGAAATTGTGCCAACAAAGTATTTTGTGTGTACACTTCCGATTATCTGAATGTTTTAGAAACTATACATTTGTATCATGGCAAATGTCCATTACGTAGTTGAATTAATTGGTTACAGTAGTGGCTGTAAAAAGATTGTCCCCCTTAAATATATTTACTATGTTTCAGAAAATCTGAATTATTATTATTCGGGTTCACAGCAAATATATAAACAAACTCACTACACACTGAGCAGTCTAGAAGAAAGGTTTCAGGCTCTGAAGCAGTAGTAGTTCCTTTACGCCTCGGCCTCATGACTTGCAGACCACGTGCTTTCATAGCTGTTGTGCAGCTTCAATAGAAGCCCAATGAGCGAGGTCCACATTCAATCGTATAGAACAAAATGTTTATCTGTTGAGTATAGTATCATAGATATTTACATCGTCACTTCCTGTACCTGTTGTGAGGTAATAACCATTCCGATTTCTAGTTCGCTCAATATATGCATTTGTTGTGATGGGTTTTTATCCTTATTGCAACAAAGGGAAGTTGTTGAGCTTCAAACGATGGTGTCCCTGTGTTTAGAATCACACATGTATTGACTGATATGGGGATTCTAAGCTTATAAATAGAGATGCTTTTTTTTTTTTTCAAACAAAATAAATCAATCACACTCCCACCTTTGAACACATGGGCTGTGTTGACAGCAAACAACCGAGGCAATGGGGCAACAGCAATGCAAGCCTCTCCAGTTATTTCATTTGAAACAAGATCTTCTTGACATTTGACATCATTTCATCATACATTTAAAAAAATGATGTTTTGTCAATGAAGAATAAGAAAAAAAAAACAGCAAATTTTAGTGACATGGCTCACGTACGTACATATTGATCATGGAACATGAGGTGGCTTATTGCATATCCAAAATGAGCCCCATTATGTATATTTACACCAGGAGCAGGTCCACCCTATGGGGGGGGGCACCATGTTTTTACAATAGCCCAGAGTGGACATACTAAACATCTTTGCAGCTTTAATGACAACTGAGGCCTACCAGCTTCTACCAGGCATGCTCAAATGGGAAGGGTGAGGTGATGGATACAATATGCAACTCCACCATTAGATGTCGCTAAATCTTACACACTGTACCTTTGAAACAAATTGTACATGCCTCCAAGAGAGGACCCATCAATGTAAGGGTAATAAAAAAATACTGTACTAATTTAAGCTGCAGAGAGAGAGACACAGAAAAGTCTGTCTGATTTATTGTTTATGTGTCTCTTCGTCTTTGTTGTTGCTCCAATAGGTCCATAATATTTTACAGCTACATTTTCTCACCATCATCTCAGGAGTTTATTGAGTAGTTTTCATTCATCACAGATGTCAGAGTCAGTGTGGCCTCCTAACAGCAGCACTTGCATCACATCTGGTGTGCTCAGTATTCTTGGCAATGGGACCAGAGAGGGATTTGACTATCCATGACAGAGATGCTGCCGTGCCACTCTCTGTGGATGTGTGTGTGTGTGTGTGTGTGTGTGTGTGTGTGTGTGTGTGTGTGTGTGTGTGTGTGTGTGTGTGTGCTGGGCTGGGCTGTGGGGAGCAAGTCTAGACACAATGTCACTATCTGAACGCTTTGCGACCCTGCTGGCCCTAAGGCTGTCTGATAGCACTCTCAGAGAGAGAGAGTGAGAGAGAGTGAGAGAGAGAGAGAGAGAGAGAGAGAGAGAGAGAGAGAGAGAGAGAGAGAGCGGCACAATGAATGCTGAGGAGGAAGCTGACACTAACATGGAGGCAGCACTCTGCCTCACACTCTGATGCAGAGAAATGCCCCCAATATGGAGAGAGACTCATGCAGAGCCCCCACCACAAAATATTCTTCAATAGTAAAAACAATGTTAGATTTGACGGTAGCTGAAACGATAAATCGATGAATCGACTGTTCTCGATGAATCGGAAGAATGATTTGATTTCAATTTTCCTGAATCGATTTATAGAAATTTTAATTCCTGTTGTGCTGTAACTGTCGGTTAAAGGTGTGAGATTTGGTGACATCTGGAGGTAAAGTTGTCAGTGAAACTCAAAAGATGCTCAGTACGTCCGCGTATACTGCTACAAAACATGCCGGCTCCCGTTGAGAGGATGTCGCTCCTCTTGTAAATATACATTCAAAGGCGCATTCATGGGTAATGGAAAAAAATAAAACATTAAGGTGATTATACATTCATGTAACTGTTTTGTAATACTTTTTAGAAGTGACTAAACTGACTGAAATCTTACTCGCTGCACCCTTTAAGGACCTGACGTAACATACACTGACACAGACATGTTTTTTTCGCATCTGTCCTATTTTTTTCACCTATTCAAATAATCGTTTCATTGAATCGAAGAAAATAATCGACGGACTAATCGATTACAAAAATAACCGATGGCTGCAGCTCTATTTGACTGGCAGCGTTCAAACAGACATGCCTTCAACCAGTCAGGCGAACTCGTATAAATACCCAGGAATGCATACAAGTAATAACACGAAGCAGATACAGGTGATGAAAGTATGAGGGCGGGCTCAAACCGGGCCACTGACTATAATAGTACATCGATCAGCAGCCCTTTTGTTGATCGTACCTCCCTGTTGGGACTGGGGGGGGGGGGGGGGGGGGGGGGGGGCCCCGGAGGAGAGAGGGTCCACCAGCACTTCCAGAAAAGGCCACAGAGCCAGTATGAGAGCAAACGATGAAACACAGACACAATGAGGTCGAGGAACAGAAGCCTGAGGCAAAAACACACGTCAGACACACTGTATGAAGACGGACGCGGTGGCAGAGGGAAACTGTCAAACATGAAATATATTCATCTGCAGCACGACTCCTCCCTCTGGGCAGATCGACACAAAGCAACAAGCCCCACATCAATGGAATTGATCAGCGGAAAGACAGTGTTATGACGACTACTATTTATAGTGGGGTTTTGTTCGTGACACAACAATGGCTGCCGTTGCCCATATATGGACAGATATTGAGTCAGGCACACCTTTTTGTCTCTCACAATATTTTGTTTCCACATAAATAATAGCCTGGGGGATGTTTTGGTTTGCTGTGTGTATAGCGTTTTACCTTAAAATGTAAGATACTGTCATCAAAGGGTTTGAAATGACACATTGCTTGTGCCCAGCCCATCTGCTGTTCTACCTTTTACCAGTAAATGTTAGTCCTGTAACACCATCATAGATGTTTTCATCCATTCCTGCCGTTGTTTCAAAATTAAAGAACATTTTCTCTTAGATGAATCAATCATTCTGTTCTTTACAAGGCTTTTATTTTTAGTTGTCTGATTACCTATCTTTGTTTTAACGCACTATTTGAACCAGTTATCTACGAAAATTTGTCTTTAATAAAGTAAACAAATATGCTTGACGTTATTTGTTGCAGGATACACATTCATGCACAACACCGCCATCTGCTGGTTACAAATAAAAATGAAAAAAATGAAAAAACACCCATTTAATTACAGACATATTGTTATTAAACTCTGATTTGCAACTCTTTAGTGTGGTTGAAAGTTTACAGGTCACAAGGTCAGGAACAACACAGCACATATGTGTGACAGGCTGTGTGCTGCATGGATACACACATGCACAAAGCAGGTACACAGCAGTTGCTCGTGACAAGTCTAAAAATAAACATGTGCCGTGTTGATGGAGCTTGTCAGGATTTCCTTCATTGTGGGATCCTTTATTTCTTGTCACCCTCATACAAACATAGACACACACACACACACACACTCGCGTATCTAATTTTGACAGAACAGAGTCCCCTCGCTATATATATAAGTTAAGGTGCGTTGCTTATAAATAACCCATGCACCAGTGCGATACAGAGGAATGACTGAGTCTGTCAGAATTGTATTGCTGCTGCATCTATTCTTTCTACAATCAGTGGATCTGTGGCAGATCTACAAAAACAGTTTTTATAAAACCAAGGTTAGGGTGTTGCCTCTGCTTTGCTGCAACCTGCATGTTGCTGGTACCATCTAGTGGCCGCAGGTGTTAGCACGCGCATGGTTGTGCACTGCCAGGTGCTCTGAATGAACAAGAATGGTTTAGCCGCATGCTAATCTGGATTTTCTCCTCTGGAATCAGGACCGCAAACTGACCAAGGCGGAGCAACAACGCTTCAAGGAGGAGGCGGAGATGCTGAAGGGGCTTCAGCACCCCAACATCGTGCGCTTCTATGATTCCTGGGAGTCGGTGGTGCGCAGCAAGAAGTGCATTGTCCTGGTCACTGAGCTCATGACTTCGGGAACTCTCAAAACGTTAGTGCAACCCCCTCGTTTTTACTTTTCTCCATTCATTGACATTTCGCTATTATTTCACCACTCAATTGTTGGTATGTCATTTGTTTTCAAATTAATCTTTTAGCCACAAGCTCATTATGTGAAACCCTCTAATTCTGGGGTGTCAAACTCATTTCAGGTCAGGGGCCACATACAGACAAATTTGATCTTAAGTGGGGCTGGACCAGTAAAATCGTATTTATATATACTCCTCCTAGTGTCCAGCATGGTAACTGCAGGTCAATATTTACACTTTGGAAATCATCCTCTGGACTCTCTGGCGGGCTGGTTTCGGCCCCTGGACCGGATGTTTGTCACCACTGCTCTAATTTCACCATACCCCTCTATAACTCAGATCTTGGCACCCAGAGTAAATGTGTCCCACTGGTGTCAGCCCTGCACTGCAAACAGACACATGTCAACTATGTCAATTATGTCAACATAATTATGCCCTTGATAAAGAGACAAAAAATATATGCGAACCATATTATTGACATTAGGATTAGTGATATTGACAGTAAATACTTGCTTGTGCTTGTCTAGTCACTCCTAAACACACAAAGAAGATACCCTCAATCTTAAATGAGGATATGTTAGTGCATGATATTAAGTTTACAGCAATCAGGTTGCTTTGTTTGTCAGTGGTTGCTCCCATTCTCTGACCATGACTGCATTCCCTCTCTCCTCTCAGGTACCTCAAACGCTTTAAGGTGATGAAACCTAAGGTCCTGAGAAGTTGGTGCAGGCAGATTCTGAAGGGCCTTCACTTCCTTCACACCCGGACGCCCCCCATTGTCCACCGGGACCTAAAATGTGACAACATCTTCATCACGGGCCCCACAGGCTCCGTAAAGATAGGGGATCTCGGACTGGCCACTTTGATGAGGACCTCCTTCGCTAAGAGTGTCATAGGTAAACAAGACATCATAAACAAAACAAACACCTCTGAGAACGATTCCAGGCATGTCGGCAATAGGAGGCCAAGCCAATAAAAATACTTTCAGTGCAGTGCAGGTGTTAACAGTGTGCCGGAGCTTTATATATTGGCCTGAGGGGCCTGGGCCAAACCACTTAGACAGCTGTAAAGGGAACGTTTTGTTATGGAGCAACAGGTGCTGACATATTGATACTTCAAACAAGTCAGAACTGAGTCAACAAATCGTTCAAGTGCTTTACTTTTAAACATTAGGAAGACATTCACAGATTCTGAACTCTTTCAAAACACAAACAGAAGTTCACTCTCACTGTTGTACGGTGGAGAAAGAGCTACAACATTATTTTGGCTCCCATAACAACAACTAACTCTCTAAAATTAAGCCAAGAGTCAATGTGCATCCACCAGTGAAACGAGGGCTTAGGTACCGTCTGCAAAGTGCAACACCTCGACATACGGTGAAGAAAATTCAATAACTCAGCTCTTTCATTCGGTGTCATTGCCAAAATCAATATGGTAGAATATTTTAAATAATTTTTGGGTGATTTATATCATATAGAATTTAGTATCCTTACTTTCCTACACCTGAGAACTACCAAGATCAGAACAGCCACTGGGTAGAAATCATTAAGCTTTGATCATCTGAAAACAATCCAAAGTCATACATTCAAAGGAATTCATGAAAGGCATTGTTTTCAAATCTTAACATGAAAGGCACTGAATAATAGGCCCACAGTGACAGCAGCCCGCTCCGGTTTCTAACTCCAAACACAGTAAGTCGAGTGATGCAGGACAAAGCAAATGCAGCTAGTGAACACGATGCACAAACAAGTCAGATGGAGCCTCAAAGGTGAAATTGCTTAGAAAAGTCAAAGCACAGTGATTGCCCCCCCCCCCCCCCATTGCCCCCCCCCACATTAGATTACATTTAGGAGCAATCACTTAAAACAAACCGTACCCGGTGCTGTACCTGCTTCGTCAGCAGCCTGGGAATGTAGCATGAGTCACTCTAAATTCCATGTAGCACTAAATGTAAACATGCCTCTGATGCTCTGAGGACCAGCCTATGCAGTGCACACAGTGTTTAACCATTTAGTTCCATAGAGATCTGACACAGGAAGCCACAGCAGTCAGCAGGAAGAGTCTTATCAGAGCCTTCATCGGGTTTTACTTTGGGTCATCTCCGCTCCTCCAGCTCTGTGTCCGTGCTGTGTCTTATCTGTTTATTAACTCTGAACCATCACCTGGTCCCAACAGGCACTCCTGAGTTCATGGCCCCCGAGATGTACGAGGAGCACTACGATGAGTCTGTGGATGTGTACGCCTTTGGAATGTGTATGCTGGAGATGGCAACCTCTGAATATCCGTACTCCGAGTGCCAGAACGCTGCTCAGATCTATCGCAAAGTCACTAGTGTGAGTGTCTTGCACACAAACTCGGTGAACCGGGGATCTGGTTCTTGACGATAGCCTCTCCAAATTGAAATATGATTTTATTTCTGATTACTTTTTCTGCAGGGTATAAAGCCGGCCAGCTTTGATAAAGTCAGCGACCCAGAAATAAAGGAGATTATCGAGGGCTGTATTCGTCAGAATAAGAGCCAGAGGTAAAGAAGTGGTTTGTCTTTCATAATGCGATGCGCAGCGCTGTCTTTTCAACATTCCCTCACCTGCTTGTATCCATTCCCCCTCAGACTCTCTGTAAAAGACCTCCTGAACCACGCCTTCTTCGGGGAGGACACGGGGGTGCGAGTAGAGCTAGCAGAGGAGGACACAGGCACCAAGGAATGTCTGGCTCTCCGGATTTGGGTCGAGGAGCCAAAGAAGCTGAAGGGGAAGCACAAAGACAACGAGGCCATCGAGTTCAGCTATGACCTGGAGAATGATAGTGCTGAGGAGGTGGCTCTGGAAATGGTGAGACACCGGGATGGAAATTCACGCTTGTGGGGTTCGATTTGAGTTCATAGGTGTCAGGGAAGAGTGTGTATGATTTAGTAGAGGACAGGCCTATGTGCAGTACGGCACACTAGGGGCTCAAGGGCTTCTCGGCAGTGCTCAGGAGGAGGAGGAGGAGGAGGAGGAGGAGGAGCTGGTACCTCTTCAGTGACCAGTCCACACTCTTTACACTCTGTCCATGAGGAACTTTAAGCGGCGACCCTCCGGTTCCATGCCCAAGTCCCTACTTTAAAGTGGAATTTAGTATTTAATGATCCATTTCTGCCAGTACATCCTTCTTATGTTTTACACATTGTGTAATGTGTTACACTAACATTTGTTTTACTGGACACAAACAAATGAGATCTCCTCGCCTTTTCTCTGACAGGTCAAGTCGGGTTTCTTCCACGAGAGCGATGCCAAGGTGGTGGGCAAATCCATTCGCGACCGAGTCAACCTGATCAAAAAGTCCAGGGAGCGTCGGCAGCAGCAGCAGCTCCTCCTGCAGCACCAGGGCTTAGAGGAGAGGAGGGATTCCACTCTCACCTCCAACACCCTCTCTCATTCATCCTGCTCATCCACTCCGGGGCCTGGGGTCGCTGGACAGACGGGTGGAGATGGAGGAGGAGGAGGAGGGGGAGGAGGAGGAGGAGGGCAAGAGTTGGAGGAGCTGACTGAAGTGGAGCAGCACGTCAAACAGGCGGATGCTTTCAGCGGTGCAGCCCTAAGTGTGCCAGGTACATTTTAAACTGTAGAGTGCACTGTTCATTATTGGATGTATTTTGTTCCCATCGCACTGGTTCCCTCAGCAACAAGTCTGGGATATTTACATTGGATTCTGGATGATTGTTGACAGTGAGCTCTGTGACGAACACAAGTCTAGGATACTCGTGTTTTCTTCAGTCAGATGATCTTCTTAAACCGACTTTGAGTTTTGAAGCATAAATGTGATAGAGGTGAAAAAGATAAGAGAAACCGTTATTCTTCACACAGTGGGGGGATTCACTGTAGTCACAGCAGCATAGAATCAAAAAAGCACAAATATACACAAGTACAGGCAATATTAAAGAAGGCAGTTAGTATATGAGAATTTTTACACACAAGAATAGACACAAAATAAAATAAGTATTGAAGAACAACTGCACATGGGACAGAGGAGAGGAAGTGACACACTGAATGTTCATTCATTCATTCATTCACACTGAGTTCATTGTCACCACCATGACATATACTGTCCCCTAACAGGCTGTAGTCTCATTAAGCTGCTTGTTATCACCCTGGGGCTGTAAAGGTGTCACAATTCATTAGTGGGCTCTTTACTGATGTGTTTTATATTATGTAACAATTCATTAAAGTCTTGGGTTCACCACAGATCTTATTTCAAACATATTAACATCTGAGAACTATGACTTGCAACACAATCCTTTTTTGGAAATCACAACTCTCCCGTTCGTAAACGCCTTTGATGTAAAATGATAGTATCTAACAAGACAAATACAAAGACATCAGACGTTGAGTTTAGTTTGTAAATGACCAGGTTGGAGTATGTCGAGTGATTTCATGATACATTGAAAAGATTAAATATCAGGAAGGCTTTTTAGGACAAATTCCTGTGACACTCTGTTAGTAGATATTAAATATGCATATGTCATTTGACTCTTTTTTTTTTACAATCTGTCTTTTGTTTTTATATTTGTGTTTCACTTTGAAGGTGAAAGCATTGGATCTGCCAGCTGTGAGTCTTATGCGAGTGGACAAAGCCAGGTGTACACTCAGCAAGGGGAGGCGTACTCTCAAACAACTCTCCCCCTGACAACATCTGTATGTCTATGAGCTGCTTGCACCTCTACCACACATTTTATCATTGTTTCAAACCACTGAATCGATTGATCACATCCTTCACATGTCCTCAGATGCGCCCCAGCGGGGAGAGTGGAAACGTTCCAGGCGTAGTTCTTGGGCAGAGCATGTCCGGCATGTCCGTTGGACAGAGTGGAGGGGGGCCTGTCAGTCAGACATATCTCCAGCCTGCTACCGTGGTTCCACAGGTATCACCGAGTGTACCACAACAATATTTTCAGGTGAAAATGGTGACGAGACTAACTTTGAATGAACAAGCCACATCCTCGTTTTGCCTCGGTCACAATATTGAACACAATTGACAATGAAAGTAAAACGTTTGGTTGGTGCTTTCCCTCAATAACTGTCCAACCACAAATCCTCCTCATAATCCTGTTTGTCCGACCATCTGACTGTGCACTGTGCAGGGTTTTCTCCCTTATGAATACATCGCAGAGGTTTTTGATGGTGTCCATCAATGAATCTATATCTTTGATATATGCAAGTGTTTATTAGAAATTCATTTGACAGCTGTAAAACTATTAAAAAAACATGGCGGCCCCATAGCAACAGGCTGCCACTCACTCGGTGCCATCTGGGTAGGTTCGATTGGAAGTGACAGAAGTGATCTAACCTTTTATGGTCCAGTATGTCGGATAAGGTTCTATTTATTTCGGCGTGATTAGTGTATAATCACATGGACACATCTCACACACTGAACCATTAAAAGCAGATCACCAGCCTGGGTTGTTTGTTAGTGTGACACCTCTGCTCCGCATCGATGTGGAAAACCCTGCTGTATCAAATTAATGTGCTGTTAATTTTGTATCCCCCTGCTGACGCTTATTCTTACCTTGTTCTCTACTATTCTCCTTCCCCTCCTGCCTCCACACCCATCATCATTCTGTCATTACCACCGAGCAGTCACAAACATTTCCAACAGACGCATTTCAAACAGCCACGCCCCACGGCTCACTGCCGCCCCCGCAGTCGTACATATCCCCACAAGCGCCCATCAATGTCCTCCCTACGTCCATGTCAGTCAATGACCCCACTGGACTGACGGGGACCATGGTGCCCCTCGCTCAGCAGACCCAGCCCCCTGCCACACCCATGCAGCTCGCTGAAATCATACCCCAGGCGGCACCCCGGCAAACACAGCCCGTCGTGATCCCTCAGCCCACTATTGTCCAACAACAACAGACTGGGATGGATCCCCAGACCTCCACCCTTCAGCAGCAGCCGCCGCCGCAGCAAATGGAGGCCCAGGCCGCTTTGCTAGAACAACAAGTAAGTGCCCCTCAGCGACCGGCGGAACAGCAGCAGAGCCTCTCGGCCGCGGCCGTACATCAGCATGAGCTTCAGCAGCAGCAGCAGCAGCAGCAGCAGATCTATGCGCAGCCTCCAGCTGTCCAGCCGTTTCCTCATCAGCAAGTGTTGCCCGCGCAAACAGGTATGGATCAGCAATGTTTATCGATGTCGCAGCCAGGGGAGCCGCCGCAGACTTATAAACAGCAGCCAATGGGGGATCCTCACGAGCAGGCCACGATACAGTGTCAACTCCAGCAACAGCTTCAGCAGCAGCAAACCATGTTACAGCAACAGCAGCAACAGGCTTTGATAATCGAGCAACATCAGATCTACGTTCAGCACCAGCTTGATCAGCAGCAGCAAGTGCTTCTTCAGCAGCAGCAGCTCGTGCAACAGCAACAGCCACTTCAAGCACTTTTAGTACAACAGCACTTAGAGCAACCGCCGCCTCCGCAGCAACAGCAGCAGCAGCAGCAGCAGCAGCAGCAACAACAACAACAACAAAGCCAGTTATATCAGCAAATTGGACAACTCCAAGTTGAACCAGAGAAGCAGCAGCAGCAGCAGCAGCAGCAGCAGAGTGGCCAACTGCAGCAAAACATTGCACTACAGCAACAACAGAGTCAACTCCAAACAGATCAGCAACTCCAGCAGCAAGCCTGCATGCTCCGACAAATTGAACAGCAGCAGCAGCAGGCACTGATACAGCAGCGTTTGCAGAGGAATGCTGTGTTGCAACAGCAGCAGCTGCAGCAGACAACCCAGCTCCAGCAACAAGAGCAGCAGCAACTCAAGCAGCAGGCTCTGCTGCAGCAACAGTTGGAAAAACAGCGTCAGCAACAAGTCCTCTTACAACAACAAGCGGAGAGATTACAGCAACATGCGCTCATGCAACAGCAGACTAAAGAGCAGCAGCAGCAGCAGCAAGCAGCCATGGTCCAACTTCAGCAAAGTGACAAACAAGAGGTTGGATCTATTCCCCAAAGCAGCAGCGAGCAGCAGATTCAGCAGCTATCGACTGATGTACAGCATCTGTGCATGAACGCTGCTCAGTTTACACCTCATGCCACTCTAACACAGCAAGTGATGGGGCAGCCGCAGCAAACAGTATTGATCCAGCAGCAGCAGCAGCAGCAGCAGAGCTCATCCCTCACCCAGCCACATTCCCATACCTCTGTCATGGAACCTCATATTCCATTCGGAGCCCCAGTCGTCGCTGACGTGATTCAGCAGCACCAACCTCAGGCGGTGTCGCAGACCCAAGTCCCCATGGCCATGCAGACCACACAGGTTCCTCTCCAGACCTCCACTCTTGCTCAAGGCACCCAGCAAGGACAAAACGAGGCTCATGCCCAAAACCAGGGCCAGGTACCGGTCCTCTTCATCGCCCAGTCCAACGCCCAAGCTCCTCAGACTGTGGCGGAGGCTGCCGCACCTCTGCCCGCAGCGATGATCCAGGGACAGAACCACATCATCCAGACCCAGCAGATTCCCACACAGGTCAATTACACGGGACCTGTCGCCTCCGCGCAGAGCCACGTAAGCGCTCCCCAGCCTGTGCACCAAACCATTTCTCAGCCCCAGCAGCCGCATGGCCAAGTGCCCACTGTTGACATTCAGACGATGGGCCAGCTTGGCCAAGCTGCTGTCCAACCTCCAGCCGCAGCGATCGCAATTCCCAGTCACCTCCAACACGAGTCTCATCAAAATGGCAGCAAGCTGCCAGGGCTCGTCCAGCCCCAGCTCCAGCAACAGATTCAGGAGCAGCCAGCCGGCCAGGTGTACCCCCAGGCCGCCGCTGGCCTCCTGGCCGCTCAGTATATCACTCAGCTTACCCAGCAAGCCGTGCCATCCGCACAACAGGATATATCTCATATTACACAACCGCAGCAGCAGCAGCAGCAGCAGCAGCAGCAGCCAGTGCTTCAGTATCAACAGATGATTCTGTCTCCTGGCCCAGCTGTTGTTGGGACTGCAACAGATCTCAGTTCTGTAGTTGACCCAAACTTAACTTCCACTCCTCATCATGTGCAACAGGCTGGACAAGCCTATGTTCCAGGCCCAGTCATCCAGGCTCAGCAGCAGCAGCAGCAGCAGCAGCAGCAGCAGCAGCAGCAGCAGCCCCTTGGAGGCACCTCCGACCCCTCACTTATTCAGCCCATATCCCAGCCTGATCTCTCTCAGTCAGCTGAGCAGTACCAGCAGCAGCAGCAGCAGCAGCAGCAGCAGCAGCAGCAGCCGAAGCTGCAGCATCCACCACAAGCCCAGTTGCTCCCGCAGCACGGCGCCGCGCCCATCCAGCAGCCAGTTCTTGTGAAGCAGGTGGCCATGCCTCCTCTGGACAAGAGTCAGCTGACCCCTCAGTGTCCAATTGACGCACATCACGTGACGCATCCTCCTGCGCAGACGGTCCCCAGTAATGTCCCTGAACCACAGGCTCAGAACAGGGCCCTTCCCGTCTATGGTCATCTAGTGACGGGCTCCGTCCCACCTCCTCAGCCCCAGGCCAACCACATGCTCCCAACTCACATACACACCAGCATCCAGCCCCAAACACACACACCGACACCAACTCAAATGCAGACACCGGCTCATTCCCACATTCAGACACACACTGACACATGTCCCGCCGAAGCGCCTGTTCTACCTAGTACCGCCCCCCCTGCGCAACAAATGCCCCTCAGCCCCACTCATCCCTCATGTCCACCGACAACACTCCCCTCCCTCCCACCCCACCATCCCGCTGCCGCCCCTGCTCCAGAGCTGCCCACGTCTCCTCCGGCGGCTCAGGTAACCTTCCCAAGACAGGCTGACTTCATCCCCACCTCCCCTCCGCCTGCCGCTACGCTCCAATCGCTTGATTCTAACGCCCCCGTACCCTCCCAAGCCTCGCTGCAAGACTGTGACCTTTCCCTGCAGGGCAGTGCTCAGGTACTGACGTGACAGAGGTTTGCTATTCTATTCGAGGATTCATTTTACTTTGGAAAATAACATATGCTGCGTAATATTTGTAACGTCTTTTGATAGTGTCCTTTTGATTAAGCCAACGTGTTGTGATCTAAATATGGGCATATTTATAAAACGGCGTATGTGTTTGAACGTCATCCGTGATTTCATTGTAATTCTTCTTGTGCACCCTTACCTTTGTGTCCCTCATTTTGCTCTCCAGGATAACCCATACCTGTCGAGTGCAGAGCATCATTCCTCCACAGGGTATGTCTCACACCTTTACCGAAGTCATTAGTGATCCAGCCTCCATTTGGCAGTAACAGTCGATGCGTTAAAGTCACGTGCCCCCTCTCTTCGAGTCTACACATTTCACAGGTCCTGTGCATTTAACAAAGAGACTTCAGTCCCTCTGCCGATTCATTTGACTTGAGCAGCTGTTAGACGATCCTTCTCTAGTCTGGTTAAACTGTCTTAAAAGTAAAGGTGGAGGCTTTTAACGCAAAAATAAGGGTCATAAAATCCAGGTTTACTTTGTTTGATCTTGTAAAAACAAGACTGATGACATGCAAAATTGAAAATGAAGGACAGCTGAATTTAACCAATTTGCAGAATTACAGGAGATAAACATTCCAAACGTATCACTATATGGTGGAGATCTGATTTAAGCTCCCTCCTCTCATCATCCGAATATTTGATTGTATGCCTCCGATGGCTCGATGCAGGCATTGTCATGTGTCTGAATTATACACATCATACAGGTCCGTTCCAGCTAATACAGAGGAAACCTTCCAGCTCCTGGCCAATGGAAAAATCGACAAGTTAAAATCACAGAGAAGATCTTCCTGCCTGAAGCCCGAGAAAGTTGCGCATCAGTTTCAGCTGAGCATGCTCCAGGTGCGAGAACAACAGGCAGTCCCATATTTCCCTAAATCCATGTGTTTGAAGTTTAAAGTTTGACGAGTACATGTCATTCCTTTGTGCTCGGCAGGTGTCCGGCAGTGGGGACAACATGGTGGAATGCCAGCTGGAGACCCACAGCAATAAGATGGTGACATTTAAGTTTGACATTGAAGGGGACGCACCTGAGGACATAGCGGATTACATGGTGAACAGCTCATGGGCAACTGCACTGGTGACTGGAAAGGTGTCGTCCGCTCTTCTCTATCATTCCTGACCATTTTGTGCTTTTTTCTTCGTAGGTGGAGGAGGACTTTGTCCTGGATGTGGAGAAAGAGAAATTTGTTGAAGAGCTCAGGATAATTGTAAAGAAAGCTCATGAAATCCTTCAAACACATTCACTGGTGGGTCTATATTAAATTCTCATCCATGATTTCTGCTTTTTTTATTCTGTCATCATTTTTCAGCTTCACTCATTACAGTTATGATCAATTGATTTATTCACATGAAATCCTATTTCAGACTGGTTCAACTGATCAACTTCATGTGAGCACTCCCACCAGTTCCACATGTGAGTCGTTTGATGTTGATTTACAATGTACCAAAGGAATGTACTTTCACTGCCACTTTACTAGATTGTCTTCACCACCTCTACATGTATACACGTTGAGTGGCTGCCATGTTCTTGGTCGATCAGATGTCTAAATCTAACGAGTACTTGCACCAAAACGTGGCTCATGTAAATACATAATGAAATGCTCTGTATAAGTTTAGCGTTAATAGTGAACTGTTTGTGGCGTCCTCTCAGCCGACTCGATGCCCCATTCTTCCCCTGGAGGACGTTGGCGCTTTTTCATCAACCAGACCATTCGCCACAGAGACTCGCTTTCTAACCAGGGAGCAACTACACCACTAACTACAGAAACGAGGACACCCCAGTCCCCTAAATCAGAGAGAGGTGAGCTGTACCTGACTTTTCTTTGCTTTGGCTTATTAACATGACTTGAGTTGCAGCGGCATAACTCAGACTAACCATGTGATCCTCTCTGTGGCTGCAGAATGTGAAGGATCCCAGAGTCTGGAGTCCTTGTGTGGAATGGCCTCTCCCCCCTGCCCCACTCTCTCTGCCGCCTCCCCTCCCGTTGTTTCCGCTTCTGCCTCCTTGCCTCCCCCAGTCACCACTGCCCATGCTCCCCTCGCCAATGCCTCTGAAACTATCTCTGCACCGGCCTCCATCCTGGAGGCCTCTGTACCCATCCCTGTTTCGGGTGCGTTCGAACAGACCGCCCTGCCCTGTGCTTCTGCTGAGCAGATTTCCTCTCCTCCCTCCTCCATGGCAATACCCGCTGCCGCTGCTGCTGCTAACCTCCCACTCGTGTCCTCAGCTCCCTCTGTTGTGCCTCATGCGCCCACCACTGTTCTCACTGACACTCTAATTTCACCTGGAAGCAGTGGGTGCTCCTCTGTGAGTCAAATTATAGGGGACGCGGTGACACCTGCTCCAAGACCATGTGTGCCAGACCAGTCCTCAACCTCCTTTAATTCCCCTCCTCCTGCCGATGCAGTGGCCTCTCCAGCCGTGAGCCAAGTTGACATGGAGCAACCGAAGACTCTTCCCCAGGTGGCCAGACCAGTCCCACAGCAACCCCAACAACCGCCACCGCTTCAGCCGGAGCTGCAGCCTGCAATACAACAGCAGGTACCGGCAGCTCCGCATCATGTGCAGGCAATGCAGCTGGAGCAGCAGGCGCAGCAGATGCAGCGAGCAACACCACCACCGCCGCTGCCGCAACATCAAGTCTATCAGGAGCAACTCCAGCTGCAGCAGTCTCTCCAGCAGCTACTGGAGCAGCAACTGGTGCCGACACAAATGCCTCCTCAGCAGCAGGTGTCGGAGGTGCAGTTGCTGCCTCAGCCGGGCCACGCGGAGATGATGCACCAGCCTGTCCCGATGCAGCACTTCCTGCCCCCAGTGCCCCTGCAGCAGACCCAACAAGCCCTTCTCCAGCAGCCAATGGCTCAGTGTGGCCCTCTGCTGCTGCAGCAGCCTCAGCTGCAGCAGCTACCTCAGCAGATTATACCGCCACCGTTGCAGCAGCAGGCCCACATCGATCAACTGCAGCAAATGGTGCAACAGCAGCTGCAGCAGCAGCAGCAGCAGCAGCAGCAGCAGGTGTTAATGGGCGCTGTTGCTTTACAGTCGGATCAAGGCCAAATGTTGCCCCAGTCAATGAGTCAACAGTTTCTTCAACAGCAGGCACCGCCGAATGTTGTTGCCCTTGCACCGCAACAGCAGACTCCACAACAAAGCCAGATCTTGGCTGAGCTCTCACAGCAACAGATGCAGCTACAGAAACAACTCCAACACGCCGAGCAGCAGCAGCAGCAGCAGCAGCAGCAGCAGCAGGATGTGGCCAAAGCCGCGGACACGCCCCAAAAGCAGCAGCAGTTTCCCCTGCAGAAGCAGCTGTCCTTACAGATGTCTGAGTCCGAGGTGTCCACGGGAGAGACCAGTGTCACGGAGGACGTGGGCAGTTACTCTGCTCCTTTCCACCAGTCCTCCGACTCATCCCTGCCTCCGCTCCATCTGGCCAGCGCCGAGGCCTCCGCACCCACCCTCTCCCTAACAATGACACCATCCCCTGTTCAGCCTTCCTCCGTGGCCGAGTCGGACAGCGAGGGCCCCCCTAAAATTGAATTTGTGGACAACCGCATGAAGACCCTGGATGAAAAGCTGAGGAACCTGCTGTATCAGGAGTACAGCAGCGCGGCATCACAGGCCGGGGGAACGGTCTCTGGTCCAACATCCACTGCCTCCACCTCCGCAGGGGGGGAAGAGTCACTGCACAGTCACTCCACCAACTATTCTTATCCCCAGCCCGACTCCTCTTCAGACACCTCCCCCCACTCCTCGTCCTCCACCACCTCCTGCACCACCTCCCGCTCCTCCTCCACCTCCCCTGACCCAGAGATGGCAGGGGGGCAGGAGGACACTTCCTCCGAAATGCCCACCTCCACAGAGCCGGGTCCAGAGGAGCTGCAGTTTGGCCCGGATCCCCCCTCCATCTCCACATCATCCACCCCACCTACCTCTCTCCTCCCTCCCAGTCAGGATGACTCCGCTGGGCCCCAGCGCCCCCCTGTCCCTGGAGAACCAACTATTCTTGTGAGTGAACACCACACGTCCGATTTTGAACAAATGCCATTTTTTTTCACTTTACTGTATTTACACATGATTGTACTTTTTCCCCCCCAAAAACTTGTGATGCCATTTTGTTCGTATTCATTCACATGTGTTGCCATGTCTCTCCACTTTAAATGTCTTAACTGCATGCAGCCACTCTTAATTGTCTCAACTTGTTCCAGGCTGTAGCCCCACAATCTGATACCAGCACCACCAGAGATGCATCATGGCCTCCCAATCAGCAACCGATCCCCCTCCGGCATGGACAGCAGCAACACAATGCAGGAGGTGGATATTTTGGCCTAAGCCTGACATGTCCTAGTATCAGAAATCCTGTTAGCAAGAAATCCTGGACTCGCAAATTCAAAAACTGGGCATGCAAACTGCGCCACTCCGCCAGCTTGTTCAAGAAGCCCAGAGTCCAGCAAGGTAGCGTCCTTTTAGGAAGCGAGAGAGAGAGAGAGCGAGAGAGAGAGAGAGAGAGCGAAAGAGAGAGAGAGAGCACGAGAGAGAGCACGAGAGAGAATGATACGTATGTGGGGGGGGCATGGACCTAAATCTAATCTAGTACTAGTTTTAACATAGTAAAGTAATTTGCTTAACTGTTGGGAATGAATAACTGTTAATGCTAATGGATGTTAATGTTTACAGCTAAATAGTTTTGTTTCTGCACTTTTGTAACATGACTTTAAGTTCCCAATCTATGTCCCTGTTGACATCTTTACATCTATTATTTACCTTTGTTTCCTGATATCATTTGATTTGTTTTCTCAATAGCTTTTTTTTGTTTTTTTTTACTAAATTTCATTTTCTTGGCAGTCTTTCTGTTTGCATGGGTTTACTCACCCACCGCTCGTGCACAGTGGAGAGTAGAGGCGGGTGGCTTTTGGCGCAGTGTAGGAAGAGGTTGCCGTCAGATATCTGATGGCCGTCATCTGGTGCAGATGAGCTCTGGAGCAAAGCCCGGCTGTGACTGTGCCCGGGACATACCCCCTACATATGACCACCGCCCCTCCCACCCACCCTTCCCCGACCCCAGTTCCACGGGCGCTGCTTGCCAGCAGCGTCCATCTCACCTCGCATCCACCTGCTGGCTCAGTGTAGAGAGAAGTGTGCAGCTCACTACATGAATAACACAGATAAGATAGACGCTATATTACCATGCTATTATATAATCGCTTGTTACACTAACTTTGATGTGCATAGTCTCTGTCAGCTCATTCGCTGTAGCATTGTTCCATGAAACTCTAGAATATATAGTGAGATGTACAGATAATGAGCATTATCTGTTTGAAATATATACTGTATATACCTATATATGTAGGTTAAAGGTGCAGTGTGTAGGATTTGGCGACATCCAGAGGTGAAGTTTTATGTTGTATCCATCACCTCTCCCCTCTGAACATGCAGGACGAACCTATGGTCGACTTCAAGTTGTCATTAAAACTCAAAAGATGCTTAGTATGTCCCTGCTGGGCCACTGTAAAAACATGGCGGCCCCTGTTAGAGAGGACCCGCTCCTCATGTAAATATACAGTAATGGACTCATTAAAGGGTAATGGGGGAAAAAAGAATACATATAGGTGATCATCAATTTGTTCAAATATGAAGTCAGTATGTCATTATTTTGTAGTATTTTTGAGAAGTTACAAAAATGGGCAAAATCTTACACACTGCACCTTTTTAAGGACAAATTCATATTTTTAAATTCAGGTTGTGTGGTACATAGGTAGGCGTCTCATGTAGCCAAGGGTCATCACAATGTTTCTAGTTCCATTGCATGCATTTCTGTTCATATCTGTAATTGTTTAGCAGTTGCAGTGCGCATGCATGAGCAAGTATGTTTTGCTCCACATGACTAATAATGGATCGTATCTGTAAGTAACATATTTCAGGCTGCATGTTTTATGTTTTCATTTTGCAGTGACTTTCCATGTCCACGTTTGTCTCATGTCGTGGGCCCAAACATTCTGAGCAGTATCTAACTATGGATCTGTCCATTTAAGGGGTTAAATGTGATAGTGTGCCTTGTCTGATATATGACTGGTATAATGGTGAGACGGCCGTAGTGTGAGTTGTAGGTGCTTGGGTGGGTGAGGGCAAACGATGTTCAACTGCCATGTCAGTGTTTTTCATACTTAATCACTTCATTTTGCTAACATGCACTTACCACACCCCTTTAACATACCTCTGTATTCCTCATTCCAAAAAGTTTATTTTTAAGTTGTAATTTCAACAAATTAGCTGCCACTTTGAGGGCTTATGTTGACCTGGTTAATGAGTGTGAGCATGCCATAAGTAACTGAGGGGTATGAGTGATATTTAATACTTTGTTTTTGTGTGTGTGCCTTACGTTTGTCCATGTATTTCATTTTTCTTTGTCTTGTTGCTTTTTCTGTGTCCTCTGTGTCACGTATGTGCTCCTTATATCTGTTTCTTTTTGTCTCTCGGTCTGTGTCTCCCCCATTTTCGTCCGTCCCCGTTTCCCCAGTAGACGGACGCTCGTCCCGCCAGGCTCTCAAAGAGGAGAGGGAGGAGCCAGCGGTGAATCCACCACAGTCCCACAAAGGACGATTTCAGGTAGGATGATACCAACCTGTTCAATCGGGCCGCATGTGCTGAGGAGAGGGGAGTTAGGTCCTCGCACCACTCTGCCACCTGCTGTTGATGGATGGTATCGTCGTTGCTCACCATGTACATGTAGTTCCCCTCTGCAGTGTCATTGGAGTCAGCGCATGTCTCTCACATCCTCTGCAATCAGGTGATCCCAGTGATCCAGACCTCGCCTCCGAAGGAGGTGCCATCAGGCCATGGCAGCACTCACAGGAAAGTGGGACGCTTCTCCGTGACCCAGACCGAGATGAAAAAGGAGGACGAGCGCACGGACGGCTCCCCGCTGCCTTTGCACATAGAGAAGGAGAGGAGGAGATCCCGGGCGAAGGAAGGGGAGAAAGATGAAAGCAAGAGGACCCCGACGGCGGCGCATCTGCCCCGGGGTCACGGACACAGCCACTCGCCTCTGGGCAGCAGTGACGACGACGATGAGAGCGAGCTGGAGGACGAGGAGCTGAGGAGAGAATTGCACAAGCTCCGAGAGAAGTGAGCGCAGACGCTTGACTCCGTTCATCGAGATGTTGGTTTCTTCGTTTGTTTCACTTCGCACCGTGCGCCGATTCGTTGACTGTCTTGTGGTCTCTTACCTCTGCAGGCACTACAAAGAGGTGGTTTCCCTGCAGGCGCAGCAGAACAAGGAGCTCCAGGAACTTTACAGAGAACTTCGATCCCTCAAAGACCAGCGACAGAGTCTGCCCGCCTCCCTGTCCCGGACGCCACCTCTCCCCGCCGCACCCATCCTCTCTCCCAGAAGGCCCAGGCCGGCTAAAAGCAAACTGCGGCCCCGGCCTCACTCTCATATGGATAACAACGGAGTCTCGCACGCTGGTATGTTTTTGTTTTTGTTTTGTTTTTTATCAGAGCGTGCACCATCTTTTGTATCTCGTGCTGTGTTTGAAACTCTGTCCTGTGTTTCTCGTTCAGGGATTCAGCAGTCGAGTAGTTTCTCAGCTGGTGAACAGAACAGACTGCCACTTCACTGCAAGCCCGAGCCCCACTCCTCACTGTCTGCTAAAAGAGGTACAGTTTAGGAATCAGTTTGGACAGCAGACGTTTCTTTGAGTTTTGAAGATTTAGCAAAAACAAATACACACATAAAAGTAAGACAACACATACAAATACATTTGAATTAAATAGAAGATAATAAAACTTTTATTCTAAAGGGCTGCAAGGTCATATATCACTACACTGGGGTTCCATATTAATCTCATACAAGTTTTTATTCCACATTCAACAGAAAGGTCTGGGAAGTCAAATGCAGTCGGTAAAATTGGCGTAATACAAGTTCTCATTGTCCATTTAAATTGGATGAATTAATTTTAGGCAACATTTAGTGGGTCGGTTGTGTAATGTACGTCCACCTTGAACTTTCCACAGATAAGAGCCCTCTGCGAAAAAGCACATTCACGGACGAATTGCACAAACTTGCTGATAACTTGACGAAGGAGACGGTCGGCACTGTCCAACCCAAACCCTCCCTGAACCAGATCAAGCAGATTCAGCAGGTGCAGGAGTTGGGAGGCTGGAGTCAGCCGCCTGAGGTAGGACCACTCACGAGAATTGTACCCTTTTCTTTTGTTTACACCGCCTTTAAAGGTGCAGTGTGTACGATTTGGTGACACCCACTGTTGAAGTTGCATATTGTATCCGTCACCTCACCCTTCCCATTCTGAGCATGCAGGAGATCCTATGGTGGCCCTCTGCTGTCATTACAGCTCAAAAGAGGTTTAGTTCACGTCCACTCTGGGCTACTGTAAAAACATGGTGGCCCCCGTAGAGTGGACCCACCTCTGGTGTAAATAGACATGAAAGGGCTCATTTCAGGCTTATGTAAAAAGCAAGTCATACATTGGGGTGATTCTACTTTTTGTATAAATGTCTGTAATTGTTTTGTAACTCTTATTTCTACAGATGCGATAAGTGACCAAAATTGACAGAAATCGTACACACTGCACCTTTTAAAATGCATGCTCTCTGTGTACAGAAGTGTCCCCTCGGTACTCACCCCTGTATTCCGCACAGGCGGCTCCTCAGGGTTGGTTCGCCGTGGCACCGCTGAACCCACAGGCGCCCCCAGCCCCTGCCAGCTTGCCTGTGGTGGCCCCTCCTCACTACACCGGTGGAGGGAGCCTGGCCACCTTACCCTCTCCGGGACCTCCGCCGCAAACGCACATGGCCCAGGTGCCCCAGCTGCAGCAAAGTTTACACCTGCATCAGTCTCTGCCTCTCCAGCAGATGACCTATCAGCAGTCCTCGCTCTGCCAGCAGATCCCGCAGCCCCTGATGCAGACCCCCATGCAGTCTCAGTCGTTGCTTCAGACACAGCCCCTGACCCAGCTGCCCCACTCGCCGCCTCAAAGCCAGCCACTGCTGCCTTCGCAAATCCCAACCTCTCCGGTGTCCACGGCCACGTCTCAGCTGCCCGGCTGTGGCGCCGCTGCGTCCACGGACAGCACCGCTGCCTCCGGGGGCACGTTTTGCTCCTGCCCCTCCTCCTCCTCCTCCTCCTCCTCCTCCGCCTGCTCCCCCTCGTGCTCTTCTGCTGCTCTGCCTTCCAGTGCCAAAATTCACCCCACACCCCCAACCTCAACCCTTCCGCTTGGACAGAAATGAAGCCAAGGTGAAGTGCGAGGTCAACATGAAGGTGCGAGAGATTGAAGTTTGAAGATTGATCGGGACGGAAGACGGATGCGTTTGGAGTGCGCGTTTTATGTTTTGAATGGTGGAGGTGTGACTGCGATGACCGCGTGGTTTCGTGTGTACGGGATGAGACGGAGCGTGAATGTGAGGGATGATAGATTCTTGTATGTTCGGTACAGAGGGTATCAAGGGGAACACAGAAGCTGGGGTTTGTGCATCATGGTATGTCTGGGTGTTTAGATGTATAAATTCTTTAACGTGTGAGTGTGTGCTTCTATGAGTGTGGGTGAGTGTTTTATGGATCCTCTGAGTACATATCCATAATGTCCTTTGACATAAACAAACGTTCATATTTTTGTTTTGAAAACAAACTCGGTTGGACCTGAATTCTCCCTGAGCAGAGACGAGAGGGTCAAACAGTGTTTTGACGTGTTGTCGTTTGACTTTGTCGACGCTCACAGTGAAAGGACTATCAACTTTAAAAGTGCAATTAGTAATGGTCATTGAAATTGATCAGCATGTATTGTATTGATTTGTCTGTGAGGCATAAACTATTTTTGTACAAGCACATTGACAAACATTAGAAGTATAGAGCTTTTTTTCATGATCCACATACACGGACTTTTTAAAGCGTCGGCCGACAGCACAAGGTGTTGACATGGGCAATGAAAAACAAAACTCTACTGCAGCATGTTACAAAGTACAGCACGGTAAAGTTATCATCATGATTTCAAATCGACCAAATACATTTTTACAGAGTTGTCTACTGTACAGCATGTGCTTCAAGTTTTCTTTTTATTATTTTATGTTTGTTACATAGATTTAATAACAATTAATGTTAGGGTATAAATCCCAATTGATATTTGATATGACGGCACATTTGACGTATGCCATCTACATTTAGTTGATCCTGCAGAGCCCAAGACTGTACGGCCTTCTACAGAACCCCACAGAGTGCACACTGCTTGTACTGTCTCCATTCATAAAACCCATTCACTCTTACAGGGACAAATGAACAGTTGGGACCCAATTTGCATTTGGGATTTCTTTTCCAAAGTGACACGTTATTCAGGTTGTTGCTCCACATATCAAAGTTCATCACCGTGTCATTCGGAGGTACAGAGAAAAACAAAACTGCCAAGTCACAGACGGGGGAGAGACCATTTGGATTATTCCCGTATTGCCTTTTAAAACGACTGCATTTTTTTTGTGAGTGTGTGAGTGTTTATCTTTTGTGTGACAAAGCTTTGTGACAGTCTCACGGTACATCGGATTATACTGCACCCCTGTTGTTCTGATATTCAAAGTGGCCTCTCAGATGTCAGCGTTCCCAAATGAAGATGTTTACTTTGGGCTCGTTTCCCCCAAGAAAGAAAAACAAGTGAAACTTCATTTACCAGTTGTAAAGCTTGATGTCCAACACTGTTGTGTGATCCCCATTTGCCTATTTGTCAATTTTATTTGAGTTGTACAATTTTCTTCATTTCAATTGTAAACTATTTAGTCCGCAACCAGGATCTGAGCAATGGGCCATGATTTGTGCTCGTGTCAACATGTTCCATTCCTACATTTCTAAACTCATTCATTAGTATTTGCAGAAATAATCAGAGTAATGTATCATTAGCAGATGTATTACCGCACACACACACACGTACACGCACACACACATACACACACACACACACACACACACTCAATGATAGTCAGGCGTTCATATTATTTTGGGTTAATAAGTAGCCTGTAGTCAAAGTAGCATTTCTGTTTTATTAATGATAGAGATATTGTGTGCGACAGCAAACAGGAGAAAGCAAACAGGTTGTCCAAGACTATACTACATGTGAGTCAGAGACATTAAAAACATGAATGGTGAAGGACTAGTCTATATGCTGAATGGTATGGTTGCTCAGAAACATCACCTGCATAATCTAGAGTTTAACAGTGGTTTTTTCCGTATTTGTTGCTTTTCAAAAACAAAACCACATTTTCACAGTGATGTAGCTCATTATAGTGAAGATGAGAAATTGTGCTGTCATGTCTGATACTAACATGTCGACCGCAAGCTACTGCTCACCCATCATCACTCATGAAACGGAGCTGGCTTTGTCCTTGAAGTATTACCAAAATGTTATCTAAAAGATAAAGATTATTTTTGTATTTTGAACTGGGGTTGTACAAATTGTAAGATTTTGTTCTCATCATGATGAATCAGAGGTTGCTTGAAGGTAGAAAACACTGGTTTTCATCGCTGTTTACACGGGACTCCCCCTCTTGTGGTTTAGTACCTCTGAGGCCTGACAGACCAGGGTCACTCGAGATCATATTCAGAGAATTGCTCAACATTTTGAATTTCTTCTTTCAGTTTTCATGCATTCAAACCTGCATGATACAAATGCAATGGCAAAGGCTGCTGGGTCTAATATAATACTCTTTTTTCCAAACGAATGCAGAAAATACCAGGGGAGCCCCAAATAGCATGATTGACAACCTATAATAAAAAAAGAAATATTTGAGCAAAGAAACCTAGGAACTAGGGTATATTTCTGGTGATTTAGCCTCTGTAAATTGTAACTAATTCAACTGTTGATTTTATTTATGTTTTGTAACTAATCAAAATAAATGATGTTAAACATCAACTTTTCTTTCCCCTCCTGTGTCATAATTTCAAACAGGGCTACAGGATATTTATGTTCCTCGTACATGTTACATGAATCTACTCTATCTGGTGTCTGACTTTGCTTTGGTGGAAGTTGCGTAACAATGAACTCAGAGTGGCTCAAAAAAAGAGCAGGAATGGTTTTCAAAGAATTTGTTGCATTGAACCAAATTCACTTGAAGCAAAATTAAAAAGATTGAAATTAGTCAATAATACTTAAGAGTTCATAAACAATTGATCAAGCATCAATAACAAGGATACAATTTGCAATGTAATGCTTAAACAGAATGGCAGACCTTGATTGTCTTAAAGGTACAGTATGCAGGTTTTACCGATATCATTGTGGTAATTGCAGCTGAGCCTCCCGAGAAGGTGAGAACCTGTCGTAGCCTGTAGTTATCTCTCCAGCTCCAAATAGTTTGTTATCCATTTTGGGCCACTGTAAAAGCACTGTGGTGCAACCATAGGGTGCCACATGGTCTCCCCTTTGTAATGGGATTAAAAAGGGTAATCCTGAATTAATGGGTATACATACCCTCATAACTTTTAGAAATGTAAACATATATTGTTCAATTCTTTTTTTTTTCTAGCAGGTCTATTTACCTAAATCTTACACACTACACGTTTAATTCCTTTAAACCTGAACACAGGTAGTTGACAGGGCCACTCAACAAAATCTCTTCCTTCCTTTCCTTCTTTCTTTTATAGATTATTTCGAGTCAGCTCACTTTTGAGAAATAAATGTAATTTGAGTGTAATTTGTTGCTCTCATTAACTTTTCTGAAATTGCCATCACAGTTTAAAGGTGCAGTGTGTAAGATTTGGTGACCTCTAGTGGTGAGGTTGCATGTTGTATCCATCACCTCACCCTCACCTTTCTGATCATACAGGAGAACCTATGGTCAACTTCTGTTGTCATCAAAAAGATGTTTAGAACGTCCACTTTACTACTGTAAAAACATGGTGGCCCCCATAGAGAGGACCCCTCACCTCATGTAAATATACATTCATGGGCTCATTTTAGGGTAATGGGGAAAAAATAAAACATTTACTTGATTATAAATTCATGAAAATTTCAGTATGTAATTGTTTTGTAATGTTCCTAGAAGTGACAAAAATGACCAAAATCGTACACACTGCACATTTAATTACCTTGATGAGAAAGTTAACCAAATTGCACATTTTGGGATATATATACTACCTACATAATGACATTTTTTAATCCAATATCAACATTTCCCTCACGAAAAGAAAATTATTACACACAATAGTGCCAATTCTGGCTTTTAAACATAGTTTCCGCATTTCGCCAGCCACTGAAGTTTGTCCTGAGCGGTACTCCATAGCTGACTCCCTGCAACTTTATTGTTTTTTCAACAGCGACGAACAACGGTGTGACGCTGCAGCCTTTGAAATGGCGCTGTTGCAGATATATACGCCGCTATTTGTCGTTAGTGAACTCGCGTAGGTCTATTCAGGCTCACGTTTTCACCTTATGTGTTAATATTTCGCTCTGGTTTCAACATTTGATCATTACAGAGTCGATAAACCAAAATGTGGTGAAGCAAATTGTAAACAATTGACGTTGCATAACAAGGCCGCAGCTAACCCCGGGCTTGCATAGAGATTACATCTGCCTGTGAACGGTTGGCCCCACCGCCGCTACATGTCGGTGAGTTGCTAGCATCAAAATATCGATTTATATTTCGAACAGCGCGTCTTTGCTCGGCTGAAATTGCTCGCTTTTATCCATCCAACATAGCCTGTCAACTTAAAGACTGTATTAGGAGCATTTCACTGTGCAAGTCTTCGAAAATGCTTTAGTTAGCTACATTGCTAGCCTAGCATAGCTAACACACACAGACGGCGTGTTTACAAACAGCGAGCTAATGTTTCATCCGTCGTGTGGGTTATTCACAACTAAATGATAAAGGCAGTGCGGTGCTTACCCAAAATAAATGACGGGTTACTTTATAATAAAAATGTCTTTCTTGTGTATTTGATTAATTTGAGTACCTTAAGTGCACGTTAAGTGCTTGAATGCTACCAAAACAAAATTCAACCAACCAATATCTTCACCGAGCTGGGTAACTGAGCTAGCACTATAGTTTTTGGGACTTGTTCCTGTACGTTTCATCACCAGCTGGTTTAAACATTTGTAAATCGATCCTTGCTGGTCACAACATGCTTCCAGTGTTATGGTCATTTGTGTAAATCAAGTATTCCTTGTGTCTCTCAACAGGGTTCCTGGTGAATGCTGGTGGACATGTGTAGCTAAACCTGTAACCTGGGGCTGAAGTTACAGTCTTGCACTTCAGTTTATCAGTGTTGGTACAACACATCATGAATTAAGTCTTTGGTTTGTAAATCAGTTAAACAGTCCTAGTCTATCAAGTTGTGATCCTTGTAGGATTGTTAGTTTACAGAGTGTCGTCATGGCATCTGTGCCAGTGTACTGCCTGTGTCGCCTCCCGTACGATGTGACACGCTTCATGATCGAGTGTGATATTTGTCAAGACTGGTTCCACGGAAGGTAAGTCATTTAGTGACCAGATTCTGATTATGTTTTCTGTGTCTGCTGTCTTTCACTGAATGTTTTGTCTCTGTTTATTATGATGCTGTTGAAGTGGTAAATGTCTGATTTACATATAATAGTTCCTTGACTTAGTGACCATACAGTTTGCTCCTAGTCACTCAAAAATATTCATATGAGAAAATTGGGCACTTTGGGGTGAAATGTGGGATGAATCACAAATCACAAACGAGTCTGCAATGTGGATTTTGTGTTTTTTGTGTAGCTGTGTTGGAGTAGAAGAGGAGAAATCAACTGAGATTGACCTCTATCACTGCCCCAACTGTCAGGTCACCCATGGGCCATCTGTCAGTAAGTTAGCATTTTAGACGAACCCTTCTGCAACTGTTTTGAATCTGTTAGCTTGATGAATTCTATGATACATCTGTTCATCTTTTTCTGTCCCTCTTCTCAGTGCGTAAACGTCGTGGAGGAAATAAACAGACAGACAGCAGTGCTGCAGGAGGAAGGGATCCGAGTCGACCTGTGAAGACAGGCAGTTCACAGTTTGTCAGAGAGCTACGGAGCCGCACCTTCCCAAAGTAAGTCTTTCCCTCTCAAGATTTCAAGATATCTCCAGGTCTTTGATTGGCTTGAGAGTTTGTATATCTTGCCTTTTCACGCGTTTGTCCATTCATGTGTCTTTGACAGTGCGGACGAAGTCTTGCTAAAGCCATCTGGGGCGCAGCTGACAGTGGAGTTTCTCGAAGAGCATTCATTCAGCGTTCCCGTCATGGTGTTGAGACGTGATGGCCTTGGCATGACCCTTCCCCCGTCATCATTTGGCGTCAGTGATGTTGAGCATTACATTGGTAAATTTGACACATTAAGTATTACACCTTCTAATGTTTATTACAATTTAAGGCGACTGTAATTTGGTAGAGTTAATTGTTGTGAATAAATAACACTTTTCTAAAGCCTTTTCGTGTTATGCTGGCTGCAGGAACAGAGAAAGAGATTGATGTGATCGATGTGTCACGTCAGTGTGACCTGAAGATGAAATTGGGGGAATTTGCTGAATATTACAACAGCCCCAACAGAGACCGAGTGCTCAATGTCATTAGCCTGGAGTTCTCTGAGACCAGGTAGGTAAACAGTCTTTCCGGACACAATTCAGTTCATGATGCTGGTTCAGAGTTATTTAAGGTAACTTATATATCTAGGCTCTCAAACTTGGTGGAGACTCCAAAGATTGTGAGGAAACTCTCATGGGTGGAAAACCTCTGGCCTGAGGAGTCTGTGTTTGAACGCCCTAACGTGCAGAAGTACTGCCTCATGGGGGTGAAGGACAGCTACACAGATTTCCACATTGATTTTGGGGGTACATCAGTTTGGTACCACGTTCTGAGGGTAAGACATTCATTACATTTTTGATTACAGTGTTTTGAATACATTGTTGATTTTTAAGGGCCTGTTTCTCTGTCCGTTCAGGGTGAGAAAATCTTCTACATGATTTCCCCAACTCCAGCCAATCTGGCACTTTTTGAGCGGTGGAGTTCTTCATCTAACCAGAATGAAATGTTCTTCGGAGACCAGGTTGACATGTGCTACAAATGCTCCGTCAAACAAGGGAACACCTTGTTCATACCAACTGGTAAACTGAAACATTTTAGATATTCATCAAAGGTGTAATTAGCACATTTGTAATTAATCATCTTAATTAAATATTGCTTGTCCTTCCAGGGTGGATTCATGCTGTCCTGACTCCAGTGGACTGCCTGGCCTTTGGAGGAAATTTCTTGCATAGTTTAAACATTGACATGCAGCTACGGTTAGTTTCGGCGAGACGGTTCATGTCAGTGTACCAGAGCCCCTTCTGAAAATCATGTTCTTTTTGAACATGACTTCCCCATTCATCTGTAAAAGTCTTCAAAATTAGAATATTGTATTATTGTAGGAAATGTAAACATTGGTAAAAAACAGCTTGGAAAATCTGGCAGATATAAGTTAATGGTACCAGACATTTACTTCTTTAGTGTTGTCTCCAGTCTTCCACAAAAAACGACCAAATCAAAAGACCAGCAATTCACCAGTTTCCACTAATATTTTGCTGACTTCACAGTTCACACTTCACATATGTGGAAATATTCATTTCTTTTCTGTGTTGTATTTTCATTCTAGCGCATATGAAATAGAGAAGAGGTTGAGCACTGCAGACTTATTCAAATTTCCCAACTTTGAGACTGTGTGCTGGTATGTGGGAAAGCATCTTCTTGATACCTTCAGAGGTGAGCTCCTGAATGCTAAACCCATAAATTGTTTTGGTTGTTTGTGTATATCATCACTGTGATATTAACTTTCTGTTATATGGTCTCACAGGTTTGAGAGAAAATCGCAGACACCCTGCCACATATCTTGTTCATGGAGCCAAGGCCCTGAATAATGCTTTCCGTGGCTGGACTCGAAAAGAGGTAACATCTTACCTAATGTCATTATTTCTTCCTAGTGCTCTTTGTTTCATTACTGGATTGAATCATTTGGACCCAAGTGTGTGGAGTCTGGTTGTTCGGGAGATGAATAAACCAATTATGAATACACCCAAATGAATCAAATGTTTCAAACCTGATTTTTGACAACCCAGAGTGATTTGTACCTTTTATTTACCTCTCACAAAGCTACTCCCTCCAAGGATATCCATTTTATTTCATTGTTCCAATGTAAATCCAAGCTGGCAAATTTTTGTGAAATAAATGTTGGTCATGTGTGTTTCCTCAGGCTTTGTCTGATCATGAAGCGGAGATTCCTGAAACCATCAACACTCAGACTCTAGTGAAGGACCTGGCAAAAGAGATTCGTTTGGTTGAGGTACATTGAAGATTAACTGAAGGGTCATGTGTTAAGTGTGTATCAAAACAATATTTTGATCTCTTTTTCTCCCAGTTTCACCGACTCTGTTTTGTGTCTAACTAGGATATCTTCCAGCAAAACATTGGCCGCACTGGACCTCAGTTTCCTGGTTCCCCTCTCTCGAAAGCTCCGCTGACCACCTCTCAGAATTCAGGACGCCCTCCTGGAAAAAAGAAAGGACCAAAGCCCAAAGAAGTGATTGGGGGCCTTGGACCCCCAGCAACCAAGAAGAAGAATCAAAAGGGGATGCTGAAGGCAGAAGCGGGGGAACTTGACCTTATTGAGATTCATACCAAACATACTCTCAAGAAGTTTCAACCTGGAAAGTCCAAAAACAAGAGCAAGGTATGTGGATTGTGGACATATGCAGTTACAAGTGGAAGATTATTTCAGTATCTTTTGTGTGTTCTACTGCCCCATTCGTATAATCACGTGTTTGTCTTCCCAGTTGGATTTGCCATTAGAGGAGTTTGAAGGGAAGCTAAATAAAAGCAAACTGAAACTTGTGCTGTCAAATGGAAAACTCCAAGGGTGAGCTTGGTGGCTATTTGACTTATTCCTGCATTCTGGTGTTCATTCAGAAGTTTGGGATCAACACCTTTGCCTTTTATGACTGTAGTAAGAAGAATGGCAGCAGCAATGGTGCAGGGAGTGCTGGAAAATTCAAACATCTTGCCATAGAGGGATCTAGTCTTTCTGACCTGGAGTCTGAGGATGAGCTGCAGATTGATGAGACCCCACCTCCACGTCGCAAACCTGCAGGACCGAGCAAGAAAAGAAAACTCAGTGGTCAGAATGACAGTTATTCGAATGCCGAACCTAAAGTAGTTTCGAATGTGTCGCATTGCAGCAACATATTTGTGTTAAACTGTGCCTTCAGGTCTACCCAGGAAGCTGCCTAGAGCCAAACCGTGCTCTGACCCTAACCGCATCAGAGAGCCAGGAGAAGTAGACTTTGACATTGAGGTAAAATCGTTGCTCACAAATCAGAATTTCCCTTTTCATCGTCCTTGCTACCTTTTACCTCGCAGAAGCCAATACGAGTAACTCATAGAGAGACATAGATAAAAAATCATTGACCTCACTTCACTCTGGCAGGGCCCAGCTGTAAATACTTTATGATTGTAAATACATTATGACATTGCATTAAGCTTTCTCATATTTCCTCTACTAAACGCGGACCACACAAAACTTCCTCATCAGATTGTAGTTGCTTTCTCTCTACCAACTGAACCAGGGCACCATTTGCTTATTTTTGTACTTTTGTACATTTGTTATTCACCATGCATGTATTGTAATAAACACAAGATGTACACTATTAACTATAGCCTGTGCATGTGGCTCCAGGAGGATTACACCACAGATGAGGAGGCACTGGCTGCCCATGGAGTGAAGGGTGGAGCAGGGGGCATTTTGGACTTATTGAAAGCCAGCAAGCAAGTTGCAGGCCTGGACTCTGCAGCCCTTGGGTAAGATTTTCCTAATGATCAGAGAGATAGAGAGAGAGAGAGAGAGATGGGTGGGTGGGTGGATAATTCCAACTAAATATTACTAAATGTCCAGTAACCATTGAAATTTGAATGCTTCTCATATTTGCAGTGGCTCTGACTCTGTGCCATACTGTGTTGAGATATTGAGTATTGGGTTAACTCTTGATTTTTTTTTTCCTTTCTCAGCGAGGAGGCTCCAGCCTCTCCTAGCACTCGTGATGCCATTCAGGGGATGCTCTCCATGGCCAATCCACCTTCTTCATCCTCATCTTCCTCCTCTTCATCTCCCTTATCTATCTCTGGAGGCCTGACAGAGGGATTAGGGGTGGTCAAGGGGAAGGGCGGCAGGGCTGTGTGGGTGACCGGGGGGGTCAAAAAGACAGGAAGTACTGAAAAGAAACCAGTCGTCCAGCGGCCTGGGAAACGACCAATTAAACGTCCAGTGCGACACATCAGCGATGAGGAGAGTCCAGATGAGCAGGAAACTTTAGGAACGTGTTTTAAAGATTCAGACTATGGTGAGGAAGAAACTCTGTGGTGCTTAATTCACTTTTACGGCTTCTATCGATCAAACCATTCATTCAGCATGTTTATTACAATTTTAAGTTTACCCATCCTTGGAGTCTGATGAGGAGGACCATGCCAATAAGGCCAAGACAAAGCGCAAGAAGAACTGGGATGATACACCATGGAGCCCCAAAGGTAACTGGCTTTAACGTGAAAGCAGGACAGATCATGTTTTCTATCAAGCTTTCCGTAAGTTGACCTTTCAAATGTTTTCTCATTTATAGCCAGAGTGATGCCCACCCTTCCGAAACAGGATCGGCCGGCGAGAGAAGGAGCAAGAGTTGCATCGGTAGAAACTGGACTAGCTGCTGCTGCAGCCAAATTGGCACAACAAGTGAGTAAAAAAACAAAAAAAACAAAGGTGGTTAAAAGGGAGGTTGTGTGCAATATGTTCAAAAACTGCACAGTTCATTAGAGACAGAATCGACTGTGAATTATGTGGAGTGGGAGTTGTCTCTCACTGAGAGATAATAATTCAATCTGTGGTTTTGATTCAGGAACAGCAAAAGCCTGCAAAAAGGAAGTACACCAAGAAACAGCGTCCTCCCGCTCCAGTGGCTCCTCCTCCCCCTGTTCAGACTGAGCCAGCCCCACCCTCCCCACCACCTGCTCCAGAGTCTGCACCAGACTTCAGTCCAGAAAGGAGGATGGATTACTACTCTGCAAGTCTGCTGGACCATGAGTACACAGCAGGGCCAGGACCTTTTGGATCAGGAGGCCCAAGGGGCAGTGGAGCCATGGCACCTGGCGTGTTTCTTAGTTCGCGCCGACCTTCCCTGTCTCCACAGAACAGCAGCTCTCAGTCTGGTGCATCCCCTGCCAGTTTGGCAAGCCAAGGTACAACAGGAGTCGGTCAAGGTAAGTCTAAGCTTCAAGTGCCGACGGTATAGTTGCATATATTTGTGAGAGGATTTTCTTTTCTAACGTATGTCTACTTTCCATTTAATTCAGGAAAACGTCCAAAGAAAGGACTTGCTACTGCAAAACAGAGACTTGGAAAAATTCTGAAAATTCATCGTAATGGAAAACTTCTCCTGTGAGAAATATTGGAGACATGGGCATCAGGAAAAAAATCATTTGTGGAAATAGGTCTGAAGGAAATAGAAATAGTTATCTATATTTTGTACTCTAGATTAACTTGTTTATCGTTTTCACCTGTTCTTTGAAACTCACTCACTCTATCTTGTCCTTCACCACCAAGCGTTTGGCCCAATTAGCAATGTGATTTGGAACTCCCCCTCCCTGTATTGTCATGAAGATGCTATCAGAAGCACATCTGTGGTTTATAACAAACCAATCAAATGTTCTGGAGGAACTCTTCGTTCAGGTTAATAACTTTTTACCCATCACATTGGATCTCAACAAATTGGGGAAAGTGTTTCAAAATGACAGGTGGACTGCGATTTAACTAGCTAGATTAACTAGCATCTTAAATACAAATCCTGTAGTTATTTGTTCATATATTTTTGATTTTCGTTTAGATGTATTTATGCAAATACATTGTACTGTTCATTTTATTTTTTTAAAAGGGAAAAGGTAATGCGTCTTGTAAGGTGGAATGCCACACAAACCCACAGAATTCCTCAAAACCATTGACACAGTTGTGCAGTTGTATTATTTTTTACCTCATTAAAAATCCTGCGTGCTACAGAAACAGCAGCACGCTGACTTTTTATCACAATCTTTGTTGCAAAAATCCTGTGTGCGCATGTTCAGCAACTTATGTGGAACATGTGTTTGTTTTATACATTTCTCATTGGCTGAGTTCAGGCCTGGTATTAACATTGATCCTGGGAAATAACCACGAAAATGTAAATGTAAGTCTTGAATGCTTTTACTTTGACCACCTGAGATCAGATGTCACTTCCAGATATTTCTTTTGTGGATTTGTTTTGTGTCAGCACAAGCAAGCGACAAGGCAGTGCCACAAGGCACAGTAGGAATTACTGTCAGCTGTAATATGAAATGATACTTTCCCTGTTAAAAGAAAAAAAAGTGTGTCAATAAATGCAAATGGAAACCAAACATGTACACAACAGTGTAAACTTAGATTTGGTTCATCATTAACTTCAAAGAATGTGGCGACATGTGTCCCAGACCACTTCTGAATGTCGGTTCATTCGTACCTGAAAGTCTCTACTTGTCATAGGATCAATCAGGATGGATGTTAATATCAGGTCTGAATACGATCACTACTATCTCTACATTTAGAAGATAGCTGTAAACGGACGCCAATATTAACACATTATATTTATTCTGATCATATTTATTTAATCTAGACTTTACTTTGCCTCTCTTAGACTGTTTTAATATTATATGTTCTATCACCTCATATAGTTGGTCCCTCCTTTTAATTATTTTCAACCACTTAATACCTGTACAAAAATGCTACCCATAATTTTGTTATAGTTTTCTATAGTCCA
>JAFBJT010108804.1:0-10624 GCA_016785325.1 Chascanopsetta lugubris
ATGTGTGTGTATCCGAGCGATAGATACCTGCACAGTGTTCGCATACATTAATGCTGTCCCCATTTTTATGAACATTAATATTTCCCAGTGTCATCTAAATAATAATAATCATAATAATAATAATAAACCTGATTTGTATAGCACATTTCATACAAACATCGCAGCTCAAAGTGCTTTACAATAAAAGGAGCATTAAAAAGGAGCATAAGAGCATAAAAGAAGGAACATTAAAAGGAACATAAGAGCAGATGTGAAAGAGATAAAATAACAGTAAAGAAGCATACAATTTTGAAGCTTAAGCTGAGTGTAAACCGGCTCCGTCAGAGATTCCGGCTTGGACCTCTTATCTCTGCCTCTGAAACCTGCTCTGATGGAGATTTGGACTGGGGTTTGATGAACAGGGTTGGGTGTTCTCTTTAATAGCAGTCACCTTTAAGGATGATCTGTTCCTGCGCACACACCACACTCAGAGGAACTGAGGTGCATACCCCTCCTTGGAAAAGAGGTCAGACAGCTGCTCTTCCTCATCCACTGACAAATATCTTTTTTAAAATGCCCAGAACGTCTTCTCAAGGTGGGAGGCTCACACTGTCCCCTCTAATCGGACTGAAAAATCCAGCCCAGGTTTTCCTGAGAAACACGCCAAAACCCTGCCGTACGATCGATCCCGTCGGAGGTTTCGACCACGACTCAGTCCCCAGCTCTGAAATCTATGGTGTTTGCAGCCTATTTAACAATAAACATAAATAAAATAGTAGTAAATCAGTAACAAATGCATATATAGTTAAGTTAATCGAAACATATAAAGTAACAGCATAAGATCAGTATTCTAAAAAGTTCTTATAAAAAGTTATCCAGGCAGTGTTAAAGGCTACTTGAAAGGTCATTAAAGCCTAGTGTGAACAGATATGTTTTTAGCTTACTTTTGAAAATATCTGTTTAGTTGGCTTCCCTGATATCGAAAGGTAGTGAGTTCCAGAGCTTAGGGACGTAGGTAACAAATGCTGCATACCCAATTTTCCTTCGATTGCTGCCGGAAACCTCTTATAAAGCAGCAGCAGATGATCAAAGTGTTTTGGAGGCTGATAGTCGATAAGAGAGTTGCCGATGTAATTGGGTCCTAGCCCATGAAGTGCTTTGTATACAATGAGCAGGACTTTGAAGAAAAATTCTAGATGCTACGGGAAGCCAATGTAGTGCAGCTCAAACTGGACTAATGTGCTCTTGCTTCCTGGTTCTGGTCAACAACCGAGCAGGAGAGTTTTGAACAAGCTGAAGTCTCTCCGTGGTGCTTTTGGGGAGGCCAGTAAAAAGTACACTATAGTAATCAAGTCTGCTTGAGATGAAGGCATGCAGAAAAATAATATAAATATATTGCAATAGAATGCCTTTATTGTCATTATACACAATGTACAACGAGACTGAAGGACAACTCTGGTGGTGCTAAGAGGGAGACAACAGGGGTACCCGAAATATAAAGTCTATAAAAATACAATTTAAAATAATAAAAACAAAATAGGATCTGTGGATACATCTAACATATTTACAGCAGGAGCACGTGGTACAATGTACATACAATACAATACACACTGTACACAGTGCAGCAGAGTGGCTCTAATATAAATATATTGCACGGAAAGTGTGGCTGGACACACAGCTACTGTGTGTTCAGCTCTCTTATTACACTCGTATAGAAGGTGTTTGCAAATCTGGAGGTGCGGGCCTGGATGGACCTGTACTTCCTCCCTGAGAGCAGCAGTGAGAACAGGCTGTGCCACTGATTTAACCTTTTCAGGCTGCATCATTCTTCCAGAGTGATCACTTCAGTCTCACCTACAGACCACATATACAGGTGGACGTAGCGTCTGTGACCTTACCCATTGGTTTCTGCAGAGTGTTTATGAAGCAAATTGTGGGTGAGTCACTCATCGCCATCTTGCCTATGCCTAACTCCTCCAATCCTGCTTCATCCGAAAATGGGAAAAGACACAGAACACGCACACAGCTGTGGGTGGACCATAGACTGTTTATAAAAATGGACTTAGCGTCCATGAGGTCAGACCCAGCACAGTGCTTGTGATTCTAATTGCAGTGGCCATCTTGCGGATGCCTAACTCCGTCTAGGTCCTGGTTCATCCAGAAAGGGGCTAAGACAGAACAAACACTGTGGGTGGGCTCACGGTACAATCGCATCAGCTGTTGTAGTCTGAAAAATAATTCCTGACACAGATTGAACTCAACAAAATGTAATAACTCATTCTGAGGTCTAAGGCCAGAGCAAAAACAATAGATTTCAAACGTAAACTAGCCTTTGTAAAATCTACGCAAGTGAAGCACAGCAATATGAAAATAATTCTTAAAAAAGCCAACAAGGTACTTTTTTTTTTACACTATCGGTGTTTTCCCTGATATATTTTTGAAACTTGCCTTGGTTAACTACCTCCCATTTCTGCCTTTCGCCTAGACAAGGGAAAAAGGAGCCACGCCAAATCAAACCTTCTGGCTACATTTTAAGAGACGCAGGCTGAGGATGCGCTGAACCGGGCTCAGCGTGGCCAGCACATCCAGTGTGTCGTGTGCTGGGCAAGCTTGCACAGGCAATGAGTGGCTGTAATAAAAAAAAAAATGAGACTTGTGTGATTGCGTCATGATTTTCTTTTTTGTCCATTTCAGATGCCGGTGGGAACAGAGTCAATAGTACAAACCAAGCATTTGTCAGAGACACTTTGGTGCAGTGTAACGTTATCCTTTAGCGGCTGCATTGGGCCAAACAGATATCGAGGCAGTGTCGGAGATGAGCAAGACAGAGATGGTTTATTCAGTTGTGTTACAGCTGAGTAGTGGCACAACAGGACCAAGGGGTAGCATTCACACCGACAGATCATAACAGGCATTAAATACTGTTGGCTTGGCTCTCCCAATTGGTCTTGATCAATTGCAGGGATTGCCTCTAAATCCCTAACTGCCCCCAGAGCTGCTCCCTGACTAAAAACACGCATATATTTACAAACATAATTTATATAATGATGTCAATAAATCATATCCCTGTATCCCATTAAATATCCCCACACAAACACCCAGTTATAATTATACACCCAATTAACCAAACGACCAACACCCCTTCTCCTATCTATCTCCTTGGACTCTCCCCCGGAACATGTATTCGGCATTTGTTACCCCCCCCCCCCCCCCCCCCCCCCCCCCCCGGACTCTTAAGGCCCAAACACTCTGGGAGAGACACAACGGGTCAGGTCAGTGCAACGCCACACACACACACACACACATACACACACACACACATACACATACACACACACACACATTCAAAACCACACACACATCGCTACACCCAACACCACCGCACCGACACATGATACGGCTGCCACGTAGCGTGATCCCTTCAATAATTATACGCTTGTCACGTCTCTCCCTCTCCAGGCAGAACCTCGATGACGCCGCTACATCCGCCAGCTAGCAACTGCCACCACCCTCCTCCGGTCAACAGTTGTATCAATCTTCCAATTATAGAATAGAATAGAATAGAATGCCTTTATTGTCATTATACACAATGTACAACGAGACTGAAGGACAACTCTGGTGGTGCTAAGAGGGAGACAACAGGGGTACCCTCAATATAAAGTCTATAAAAATAAAATTAAAAATAATACAAATAAAATAGGATCTGTGGATACATCTAACATATTTACAGCAGGAGCACGTGGTACAATGTACATACAATACAGTACACACTGTACACAGTGCAGCAGAGTGACTCTGATATAAATCTATTGCACGGAAAGTGTGGCTGAACACACAGCTACTGTGTGTCCAGCTCTCTTATTGCACTCGGATAGAAGGTGTTCGCGAATCTGGAGGTGCGGGCCTGGATGGACCTGTACCTCTTCCCTGAGAGCAGCAGCGAGAACAGGCTGTGCCCCGGGTGTGAACTGTCACGGGTGATGCTGGTGGCCCTGCGCAGGCACCTGGTGATGTAGAGGTCCGACAGAGAGGACAGCTGTACCCCTATGGTCAATCAATCAATCAATCGATCAAGGTTTATTTATATAGCCCGCATTTACAAATCACAGTTTGTCTCACAGGGCTTCACAGGGTGGGTAACATCCTCTGTCCTTAGACCCTCAACAAGAGTAAGGAAAAAATACCAAAAGAAAAGGTAGAAACCTTAGGGAGAACCACAAGTGAGGGATCCACTCCCAGGACGGACAGACATGCAATAGATGTTACGTAGTTATGGTCCTCTGTGCTGACTTTCTGACCCTTTCCAGGGCCTTCTTGTCAGCCTGAGAGCTGCTCCTGAACCACACCAGGATATTGTGGGTCAGGATGCTCTCTACAGAGCACCTGTAGAAGGACAACAGCAGGTCCCGGGACACGTTGACCCTCCTCAGTGACCTTAGAAAGTACAGCCGCTGCTGTGCCTTTTTTCACAAGGGCATTGGTGTCGGTGCCCCACGTGAGGTCCCGAGAAATGTAGGTGCCCAGGAAGCTGAGGTCCCCTCGGATGAGAAGGGGAGCAAGCTCCACCTTCTTCCTCCTGAAGTCCAGCACCAACTCCTTTGTTTTTGAGGAGTTGAGTGCCAGATTGTTGCGGGAGCACCAGGCAGCGAGGTTCAGGACCTCCTCCCTGTAGGCCATCTCATCACTGCTGTGAATCAGCCCCACCACGGTAGTGTCATCCGCAAATTTCACAAGGACGTTGCTGGGTGTGCAGGGTGTACAGCATTGGGCTGAGCACACAGCCCTGGGGAGCCCCAGTGCTCACAGACAGGGTTGAGGAACGATGATCCCCCAGCCTGACTGACTGCAGACGGTCAGTAAGAAAGTCTTTGATCCAGAGCTAGAGATGACGTCCAACATGTGATCAGTGTGCTGTGTGAAATCACAATAAAAGTGCCGATGATGTTAAAAGTGCCCGTGCCGTTACTGAAGTGTTTGCCTGTTGTGTCGAAGATAGTGTTGCAAATACCCCCCGTGCACAATATATACACATGTCCTGTCGCGACGAAGGTCTCTTCGTTACATGCAGTTATGGCTTCTTTTTTTTAATTTTTTTTTTTAAGGAAAAGTCACCAAACGGGTTGTTGTATGTGCCAGTGCAGATGACACTGTAAACGTTATCAATAGTACCCATGTAACAATTGGTGACAGGATGAAACCCAGAAGCAGACTCGAGACTTAAAAAGGTTTAAATGGAAATATTTATTCAAACAAAGGGAGACGAGACGTGGCTTGGAAAAACACAGTCTAAGCAAAACCAAGCAACTCACTTAAAGTGCTGAGGAGAATAAAAATACTAAAACTCTAAATCTCACTAAGAGAAGGAAAAACCGGACTCAACTAAAGGCCTGACTGAAAACAAAACACTAGAAAAAACCTATCAAAAGACACTGTGAAGGTTACACAGAGAAAAAGTCCACACATAAAACGAGGAGTAACAAAATATCTGACAAGTCACAGCAGGCTCAAAAAACAAAGCGCTGCTAAGTAGCATGAAGACATGACACAACAAACTGGCAACAGGACAGGGGGAAAAACGACTGTACTGTATATACCCCGGGTAATGAGATGCAGATGAAGCTGATGGGGTAAACACAGGAGGCAGAAAGGGCGAGTGACTTGAAACGAGAGGAGTTATTACTTCAAGATAAAACACAGGAAGTGCAAGATGTGACACAACGCACGGTGATATCAACTCGATAGCCATGCTAATCTTAGTGACCTTCACAGATAAAACATAAACAAACGTGGCATATCTGCAAAAGTACAAACGTTTATTTGTCTAATTATAGTAAGATTCGATAGGAGTATGGATGTTTTTAACTATTCCACTTAGCACCTCATATACATTTCTTCTGACCCCCTCTGCGCCCTGTGCCACCACAGGCTCAGGTGCTGCTCTGATGTCTCATCAGTCTGTGAAACACACACACATAGCATCCATGTTTTTAATACCAAATAGCCATAACTTACAGCCGTTGCAATGTTGTGACCAAGACTTATTAAATATGATGACTGTAGCACTGTTCCAAACTCTCCTGTACTTGTCTTGAGTTTTGGCAATGTGCACCAGCCCTTAATATCCCCCCCCCCCCCCCCCCCCGCCACTGACACCAGAAGAGAGGTGAGTGACACTTGATAACCACTGTGGTCAAACCAGCAAATCATGAGTAAGAGTTTGGGCTTTGCTGAGCCATATCTCACAAAGAAAGTAAGGCTTTGTTGAGCTTGCTTTGAAACTTTGTTTTGAAGCTTTGAATTCTTATAGCAATGCATATACTTCATGAAGCGATTTTCAGTTTTAGCTGGTTTCAGGAGCAGAGAAACTAGTTTCGACGTGAAACACGCGTATAAAGTACTACAGTACGCTGTGGTGTCACGCTGAAAGAGGAAATCCCAGTTTGAGACCGACCGAAGTCCAACCACTTGTGTCACGAAGCACTTCCTCATACATTCACACTTGCTGTTCCAAGTGTACGAGCCACACACTTTCATGCTAGGCAGGATAGCATTTCTTGCTCAAGTGTACTTACGAAGAGATAAAATGAAAATGATTTTAGATTCACAACATTAGGGCTGAATTCAGTGGATACATCATTCTTGACATCTGCAAGGGATAATGGACAAGACGTCACAGCAGGAAAAAATGGTGAGTGTGTTCCTCTCAAAATGGAAACATAATTTTTAACGAAGGTGAAAGCGGCAAAAGGGAAACTAAAACACAATTTTGCAAGCTGAGATCTTAAAACATTGATAATCCTGTAAAAAGCAACAGGATTAGAGCTGTAATCTCAAAGACCTGTTATTTCCTGTGGTAATATTTACATGTGCACATCATTTTTATGTGTTCTCGGAGGGGAAGATTTATTATTAACTTGAGTGTAATCACACATAGAAATAACTACCAGCCACGGTGACATACTTTGTACTTGTGCCCCATGAAAACAGTCTTTGGACCGGCAGAGTTCACTCCTTATCATCACATCGAGTCCAGAGCTTGATAAAATATCTCATTTGCTTAAAGGTGCAGTGTGTACGATTTTGGTCACTTTTGTCACTAAAAAAAATTACTAAACAATTATATACTGTCATCTCATGAATTTATAATCACCTGAATGTTTTATTTTGTTTCATTACCCTTGTTTTTGTTTATATTTACATGAGGAGCGGGTCCTCTCTAGAGTTGCCAACATGTTTTTACAGTAGTAAAAGTGGATGTACTAAACAGTACCTGAGTTTTAATGACAGCTGAAGTCCACCATAGGTTCTCCTTTATGGTCAGAAGGGCTAGGGATACAAATGCAAATGGATACAACAATGCAACTTCATCACTACATGTCACCGACTCTTACACAAATTGTTAATGAGACAAACACAGCCACCAGGGGTCTGGGGTTTAATATCTTGCCAAAGAACACATGTGAAATGGGAAAGAGTGGCTTTGCCCTGCTGACCTTCTGGTTGGAGGGTGACCCTGTGGAACCCCTGAGTTCATCTTGTTTTGTCAAATAAAATGCTGGGGCACAGGCTGGTTATCTGGTGTGGTCAGAGGTGTTGGAAAGATCATATTTCATGGGAGTCACAAGCCCCCACCACCATGCTATTCAATGTTTACATGTGTGCTCTCATGCACACATATTTTGAGTGTATTCAAAGGATATGCAAAAGACATTACCGGTACTCTTATGGATCAGGTAGGACCCAAGAGCAGCAACATAGAGGCGAGAGACAGACTGAGAGTTCGTAAGCTTTACTGGATGTCATCGGCAAACAACAAGGAGCAGGCGAAAATCGTGGTCAATAAACGGGACACAGATCAGGTAACCGGACGTGGAGACAGGAGACGGGTCAGGAACAAAACAGGTCAAACACGAGAAAGCAGAAGCAGAGAGGGTGACTGCTGACAGAGATTCAGCTGTGACCGGGGAGGTGTGCCCAACCGTAAGTGAGAGGAGCAGGAGGGGAGGGGTGAGCAGAGTATAGAGAGCGTAACAGGTACAACATTGCATTCAACTCACAATGTATCAACTGCCAGCATTTTACAGAGGGCCAACCAGAGTGAAAACCGGAGCCAGCTGAAATATCCGAATATCACGAAGAGTAAGCAGAGAAATGTTTCACTCACATAGAAATATCGTCACACAACAACAAATCGACATCAAATATGCAGCATTGGCAATATGCCAAATAGGCCAATGAGCCAAAATCAGGCCACCTCAAAATTCACTTAAATTTCTGTCAGTGCTCTTACCTATTTGTGCCTCCTTTTTGCATTAAACCCCCGGAGGAAATTGCTGGAAGCCAAAATGTGGACTCTGTTTCGCTGTCTGGGTGTCATGGTCAGATGCTCGGGAGCTAATACACACCAAGGGCATTTCACCTTACAGGAAAATGTCGGATATTTGCACAGCTGATCAGGCTTGCTGCAGCAGGATACATTCCCCTTGGGGCTCATCACTATGTAACTTGTACAGGGTTGAACTCAAAACAATCACTGGCCTCTGTTGTTGTAACATGAGCAGCAGGTCCTTATTTTCATACTGTTACTTGTTTCTTTCCATTTTTGTTTCGCTTTAGTTTATCCTGCATTGTGCTGACCTCTGGTCTGTGATGTGTACTGTACTGTACACCAATCATCAACCCGCAACATGCAGTATCATTATCAGAGGACATGGGCCAGTAAGCCCAGAGTCAAAACATACACAAGTAACCCACTACTTAGTGAAAAAGAATGCCAACGTAACCTATAACAATTAAGCCAAGCAAACCTAAACCCAGACTTTGGACCATGGAAACAGCAGCGTGGAAGTGAAACAGAAAATGTCCGATTACTTACGGCTCCATGAACTGTAAACAGGTCCGACTGATCAGGCTGTACTTGTCCTACCTGTTAATATTTACTTTGTGATAACTTGGTTCAAGGAGTGGCCAGAGGGTTGCTAATGTTTTATCAGGGTCAACTGACTATTAATGGAAAATATTATGTTTCTTTAACCCGGTAGCCTAAACCTAAGGAATATGTCTTCTTGAGAATTAACATAACTACGAGCATCTCTCTCTCTCTCTCTCTCTCACAAAGACACACACACGCAAAGACAAACACACACACACACACGCACGTACACACACAGACTGTGATAATCAGCAAGACAATAATGTCTAAATCACCTTTTGTTACAGTGCGCTTCCCTTTCCAATGTTTTAACAGGGTAAGCAGTTTAACCTGTTGTGTTCGACTGCCTCACATCTGACCACACTGACTTGCCTGGCTGTCCCCAGGTTGGGAACTACCAGGACTGCTGATATTGGGCCTATGGTCTGTCTGGGTCTGATCTTCACCTGATTTGTGCTTCTTCATAAAAACAGAGATATCCCCCTATATCTTCATTGTCTGTCTCAATACAAAACAAGGCAACTAATCAACTACAATGTGAAATGGAACGATGTATAGTCAGCTCTTAGTAACTTGGCCATAATTTAGACCTGAGGTTATCAGGCTCAGACACTTTATTCATTGCAAGTCCAGTCGGACACGGAAAGGCAGTGAGATCAGCAGATGTATCAGAATCAGCAGGTAATGCACAACACATGAAAGACGAAACTGGTCACACACGAGGAAACTATCCGAAACAAACGCCAAAACACGAACACAATGGCTGAGTAGATCTGGGGAGGTGGAGACAAAAGTGTTATATAGAGGAAAGACGGGGACATAGCGAGACAGTGGTGCTGAGAGTTTGGGAGGGACCACCTTATCAGACAGGAGGGAAGCTTGACAGGAACTGAAAAACAGAGAACAGGGTTTGGTAAAAAAAAATTTTAAAAGCCAGAAGTGACAAGACATAAAGCACAACAACTAGGTAGAACATGCCAGAGGTGTCAAATCAGGTTACAGAAGTGGCCTTGTGCTACCTGGCCACCCCTCCAGCCCTTGCTTGAGAACACGTTATCTTTGTGTGTGTGCGCGGCTGTGTGTGTGAGTTTGTTGATTGCGATATTAATACACGTACATGAAGAGCATTTTCTCACGCCATCCTTCCTCTCCGTCGGTGAGACGGCCACACACTCCGCAGCAGCTGTGGAACGGAGCTCGACAAAACAAAGCTGAGAAATGTTGCTGTGCCACAGTTACTTTATCTCTCTATCGAGGAGATGAGAGGAGAGTTCATTTAATATCATTCAATATAATAACATATCATATTTTAACTATCCAATATTTACTAATAAACCACAGCACAGTTATGTTCAACAAGACAAGACCGGATGTTTCGAGAATAACAAAGGGTTTGAGTCTCACACCACTACGCGCGTATATACTCCGAAAGAAATCCGATGTCTGAACCAGGGTTTTTAAATCCGGCTCCTGAAGGGCATGTAAACCAACAGATCTGATTATTACAGAGATCTGATTTTCTGACTTTTACAGTTACGTAAACGGGCTCGTGTGAGGCACATGCCACCAAGGGACTGTCTGTCCCAGCACCAAGTCAGCGTGAAGTCTTGAAAAAAATATACTGACTAATATCTTGATGTATCAACACCAAAATCACTCCATACGTCATGTTGTTCATACACATTTAACAAAAAAATACTTAATTACATTTTT
>JAFBJT010108804.1:13121-24047 GCA_016785325.1 Chascanopsetta lugubris
TTTACCAGCCATTATTTCTATCTATTCATAATTCCAACTTTTAGTCTTTTTTTTTACTTTAGATGTTTGTTTGTTTTTTGTTTCCTCAATAATTTCCGGGTCTTGCTGCTCAGCAAGATCTCCTTCAAATCCTAGTTGCAACACTTGCAAGTAAATTCTTTGTGAAGCTGTAAAAGCTGAACTGAAAAAGCAGATACCTACAGAGGAAAGTGTCACCGTGATGTGATAATGAAGTGTTAACACGTCTTCTGAGTAAGTTGCTAATGCTCATTGAAATTGAAAAAAAGAAAAAGAAACAACAAACACTCTTGTTAATACACCGGATGCACCTGCTCTCATTAACACCGGAGGTCATTTTCCCACATCGCGGTGAATAACGTGACTTTCAAAAGGATGTGTCTCTGTTTGAAGTGAATGGGAGGTGAGAGGGCCTGGTGTTAATGAAGACCGAAGAGACGCGGGAGGCTGCAAAAGGAAATCACATATTTTTATTGGAAAGTGTTAGAGAGTCACATATTCGTCACAATAAAGTATGCAGAGCGGATCACATAATGAAGTTTGAGGTGAAGATGATCCATGACAATGAAGTGAAGCCTATCTACGTTTTTTTTTTTACTCTCCACCCCTCCAGTCTGGCACGCGGTAATTTAATGTATCAATCCAAAAATCACATTTCCTCCCGAATTAGAATTCATATGCAGGCCTCAAATTATACGTTTCCTTTCTACCTGCAGATTCAAATGAAAGTCAGAGCAGTGGGAGCAGAGCTGGAGCTCCCGGCCTGAGAGGAGTACAAATCCTATCTGCACTCAGCAGCTCCACACAATTAGTTATTTAACAAGCATTTGAGACGGTGCGTCGATGCTCAAATGGATATACGGTTAATGCGCCATTTTTCAAGGCATTTCTATACGTTGAGTAGGTTTTGAGCTCCATGCCACTTCCTAAAAACTCCATCCTGGTTCTATTGTTGCTAGAACTGAAAAGTGTTCGCAAAGCCAAAGCATAACTACTCACACTGAACTACGTCAACACCAAGTACAGTCTGTCACCTGTGCGGGATTTACAGCAGCTACTGAAACAGCTAAGGATCGAACACGACAGCATGACTTCATATTTAGGATATTGCACGAGTGTAACGAGTAAAGTTACTTTGCACTTTTCAAACTGAGGTTCGATGTCACGAGAAAAGACACAGGTTTCACTCTGAGGAGCGGAAACATTGAAGATCTGGGTTATTGCTTCTGTTTAGAGATCAAAGAGATGGAAAGGACACAGAGATTCGAGAGGATCGGACAAAGGCTGAGGGTTCGATGCAAAGTGTCAACACTTGGCAGGATGACACTGAGCGGCAGAAATGACGGGGAAGCGACAACTTTAGAATCCAGCGCCACAGGTTGGAGACAGGTGTGATAAGAGCAGTGTTTTGGGGGGAGGATGAAGGACAGGATTGAATTCCTCTCTTACTTTGCTGCTTCGCTGCCTTTCCTCGTGCTCGTGTTGCTGCTGTGAATGTGTGAAATGTCTGATCTCTCCTCTTCCCTCTGATGTTCTGTGCAACAAGTTTGACTAAATAATGACAAACAAGATTAGCCTGGGCTGGTTTTGTCGGTTCTATTCATAAATAATACACAGGAGGGGATTTTAGACCCATCGCTCCTGATCTATGGCTCCTGCTCCCTTAGGGTTGGGGAACAAATGCAGGGTCAATTCTTCGTGTGGCCTGTAGCACCAGTACAACCCCACCCTTGTACAGAGTCCATGGGTTTCTAGAAAGGCGCTTTATAAATTTAAGCCATTATTATTATTATCATTATTATTATGCCATATTTTTAAGGCATAAAACTGACTCGCCAATGAGGAGAGAGACAGTTTTACTGATCAACTGTTCACTTGTCATTGTGTTAGTTGGTGATTCTTTTGGACAAACTTGTGGAACAATCCAATCCAAGAGCAGGTGCAGAGCAGACGATTCACACATGCACAGGCGCAGCATGAGACCAGCAGACAGGACATCAAAGCGCAAACTACTTCTGAGCGTCAGCATTTTCAAATCGGAACAGGAAGTCAATTATTCTTGGAAGACAGCGTCCTTAAATCTGTATATACGGGCTGATACTGAAAAATGACTCCTGTGTACTCAAGCCAGTGTTTAACGTTGCTTGTAGTTGAGGCTAAATGCGTCTCAGTCACAGACCTCCGGGGGAAATAAGAGTAACAGACTTTTCCAATTATTGCTTTGCTCTTGACACTTTGCATCCTGGCGGAAAAGGCAGAATTCAAGAACTACTTTAACAAAAAGAATTCAATCCCAGCGTAAAACGTCAAACAAGGCAGAGTCACGGTAACATATGTTTGGAATATGAAATATATTTTATACAGAGGCTGGCTGTGAACTGAAAGAAGTGAAAGAGCAGGCGCTGTGTGTGGAACACGTTAAGACGACGGTCAGGCCTGAAAGTGATGATATGTTTGGCTCCATGAGAAGAAGGTTTGACTAAAAAAGGATAAGAGGGCGTCAAAGACGAGACTCCCTTCACAGGCCACAACTTCATATATATATATACACACTAACGTCTTTGAGACATATTCTACGAAGCAGCGCGGCCTCACAACTTGACTTTATCTACATGCACAAACTCGGGTTCCGCAGAACCAGAAAACAGCAGTGATGTGAACAGCAGCCTGTGACTGTGAGCAGATCCGCCCGCCAACATCCACCGTCCACGCTACACAAACCGAGGGCGCGCGCAGCGACCTCGTATAAATCATTCTGCACACGAGAGACGGAATAAATTAATCTGAGGAATAATATGCTCTTGTCAATCAGTGTGACAAAACAACACATAATGTAACAGCCAACGATGTTCTTCACACCTGCGCTTTGATCGTACGAGCGCGCGCGCGCTCTGCAGATTACAGTGTTTACTTGTGCCACTTTGTATTTACACAGATAAATTCTTATAGGTCTCCAACTTTGCTGTGCGAAGCTGTGTGTGTGTGTGTGTGTGTGTGTGTGTGTTTGAGTGTGTGTGTGTATAATAGTGTGCGTCAGTGGCATCACTTCTCTTGGAGCAGTGCAGGGATGTTGATGTTCCAGCCGATGGCCTGTCGGTCGAAGCCACACGTGAACAGGTTGCATGATTGGTTCTCCTCGTTCCACGCTGTGCAACACACCATACGCCTGTGACCCTAAACACACACACACACACACACAGAAGCAGGTTTAAAATGCGAAGATCATGAGTGGTCAGCACAGACAGATACACACACCTCCTCCAATCCTACCATTCTGTTGCTGCGTGGAAGTCGGGCCAACCTCACTCCGCTCATGTCGAACAGTCGGACCTGGCGGTTGTCATGTGGCAGGGCAATGATCTTCTGGTTGGCGGAGACACTTATCCTGAAACATCAGAGTGACTTCTGTCTGAATCGGGACTCGAATCCTCTCCAACAGATTTACATTTGTAGGCGCTAGCTGCCCCAGGGGGTCTGCGGACCCTCACATTCACGAGTGACCTTGTCCACAGGAGAACTCGATATGAGATTAAATTAATGACGTCCACTAATCTGCCAGGGTTCAGTTTAACCGTGATGTAAAGACAGTGTTCATTATGCCTCATCATCTCATCCGAGAGTCTATCCAGGTGAACATGAGACTCATTTCCTTTGTCTCTTCACGTCAACCCTCGTTAATTCATTTCATCCAGTTCTGAGCGGCTTTACCTGTTCACAGCGGAGTCTGTGCGGATGGTGGCGATAGGCGACCTCATGTTCTTCAGGTCCCACACCTTGACTGTGCGGTCGTCGCTCCCTGAAACCACATTGTCCCCCAACGTGAAAACCGCCGACGTCACCGTGCTGCAAAACATGGATCAGACCAATCAAAGACAAATTCGACTCATTTTGTACTTCACAACATAAAGTTTGGGAGAAATCTGTTTTAATAGGTGTGCTAATTATCACACACACACACACACACATACACACACACACACACTCCATAGACAGATCCCCACAGATGTAACTTTTATATTTGCACTGAGCCTGATATCCTCTTCGTGGAGCGTGTGATATCAAGTATGAGAGCGGAAAGTTAACGCTGAATTTGATTCTCCTCATTATGATGTTTAATTCTGAATGACACACAGAAGAAGGTGTGAGAACAAGGAACATAGGAAATGTATATGATCAATAATGATCAGCATAATGATCAAAAGACTAGCGAATATGTATAAGCAGTAATAATAACAACATAGTTACAAATATCAAAAATGTTACTATGTATTTACTTCTTAATTCACTGTTTAACCATTCATTAGGTAGATAGTCAACATCAGTCAGTCTATAACTGTGTGTCAGTTGCTCCTCTGAGCTTTTCTCGCGCACACACACACACACACACACACACACACACACACACACACACACACACACACACACACACACACACACACACACCCAGTCTTCGTCCCGATGTCTGGTTTTTCTAGCTAAAACTGGCTCTCCCCTTAATTCAAACTGACACTGCATTAAGGGCTCATTATGGGACTCAACTTGGTTCTATTAGAGAAGCCGGCGCTCAGGAAAACCGCCTCATTGTTACAGTGTGGCACAGAAGGTGTCTTCACACAGAAGACAGCGTCCTGTGTCTCACACCGGTCACACCCGGATGAGACAGACACAAAACAACCTGGAGCATCCAGGACAACCTGGAGCATCCAGGACAACCTGGAGCATCCAGGACAACATGGAGCATTCAGGACAACATGGAGCATCCAGGACAACATGGGACAGGACAACATCCCATTTGAGCATGCAGGAGAACCTACGGTGGCCCTCGGGTGTCATTAAAGCTCAAAAGCCGTTCAGTACGCTCACCCTCGGCTAATGTAAAAACATGGCGGCCTCCATAGTTTGGACCCGGTGCTGGTGTCAATATACGGTCGTGTACAAAGCGAGTGGAACAGCACTGCGTTGTGTTCCAACACTTCGAGAGCAGGAATATGCCCCGTGAATACGGGCGATTTACAAGCTTGTGCTGGGGGGCTGCGTCCACGTGTGAACAAACAAGCAAGTGACATTCCTCCAGCGACCTTCCGCCCTCCAGTGACATTCCTCCCTCATCGTCTCTTTGTCAGCCTCTGCGGCAGAATCGTAACAACAAACACAGAGGAAACCTCTGGCAGCGCGTTCCAGACAGATCCGTCACGTTGCGGCAGCTGCAGCGCCGTTCGTGTCGCCGCTGGGAGCCGGATGACCCCTGGGTTATCACGGCGGAGGGTCCCACTTCCTCCTCTCCCCGGCTCTCACTCGGACTGTGTCGAAACATACTTTATTCAGCCACAACTTCAGCCGCAGACCTGTCAAAACAGCCAACTTATTCTGACATATCTCTTAAAGGTGCAGTATGTGCCATTTCTGTTTTTACAAAACAATGATATACTTTCATTTTTACGGGTTTGTCTTACTTTGTCCCTTTACACTAAAATGAGACCCTGAATGCATCTTTAGGGTGAGGTGATGGAAGCAACATGCAACTTCACCTTCAGACGTCACTGAGTCGTACACACTGCGCCTCATGAGCACATGAAGTTGGAAAAAGGGATGTTGAATGAAAATGGCTCAGTCCTCTTCAGATACTCCACATGTTTCAAACTGTTGCTTTGTATTTTCTTTTCTTTTTTCATTGACGTTTGATAAATGACTTGAATTTATCTTTGACTCTTTGTTTCTTAAACTGTGTGCGACTGTTTTGTTCCCCTCCATTTTATCTGTCCTTTCTCAGACACTATCCTCCAAATCTGTGTTTACCATCCCGTCTGTCAGATCCTGTTTTCATAGTCACATCAACAACACGTTGTGTGTGTGTGTGTGAGTGTGTGTGTGTGTGTGTGTGTGTGTGTGTGTGAGTGTGTGTGTGTGTGAGTGTGTGTCAGGCTTTCCATACAGAACGATAGGGAGAGTTTGCAGCTCTGCAGTTTCAGAGAACAAGCCTTCGTCATTTCCTTCCCGTTTCCTTCGTTTTATTCTCTGGTCCCCTGCTGCACACTGCCCCCTCTTTCCTCCACCTGGAAAGACACACACACATAGACACACACACGTGTACACACACAAATTGTCATGCTGCACAAATCCATCCATTTCATGCACCGGCTTATACTTTATGAACACACACAAAAGCCGGGAAATGCGGTGCACGTGCATCCACAGGAATTTAGACAAAGTAATCCAGGCCTGCAGCACCAACGCGCCGCACACTCACTTCTCTGCACTTCAACACATGAAAACACATCACAGAGAGAAACCCTCGCAGGAAGAACATTAGGCTCACTTTTGTCACTTGTTTGTAGAATAAGATGAAGGATGTAACAGTCTGATACGCTGCAGTCAGGCCATGTTGATGTATTAAACGGACACCCGTTATGTTTTAGTCAGAAACCTGGCAGAACTGTTTATTCATGGCTCGTTTACCTGTCGGCTGCACCACCGCCGAAGTGGATGCTTTTTGCTCAACCTCTTCCCGTTTGCTGCCTCGTGTAAAAGAGGAGGTGTGTTCAACATCTGCTCCTGTTCACTTTTTGTGAACTGCCCTTTTCTTTGTGTTGTGTTGTGACCTGAGCCGCGTTGCGTGTTCTTTGTGTAGAGGCTTCAGCGACGCACCTGAAGTGACGGAGCGGTTTGTACATTTTTTCCTGTTTTCAGGAATAGACGGAGTCTCCGAAAGACTCCACAGTGATGCACGGTCTGGACGTTTCATCTAAATACACAACAAAGAGAGGAACCAACCGGTTACAAGGACATTTCATAATCACCTAAATGTGTTATTTTTCCCATGACCCTTAAATGAACACATGAATGGAAATGTACATGTGGAGCCGCCATACGACACGAACTTCATCGCTAGATGTCACCGCATCTTATACACTGCACTTTTAAGGAGACACTACTGGGTTGGAATGACCCACATCTGTTTTTATTGATTGTTGATTTGATTGATTGATTTTGAGATCAGCGTGTGTGTAACTTCTCTACATTGTCCTTGATCAGATGCAATGCACTGAGAGTGGGCGTGTCTTTATGTATGTGGGTGTGTTAAGCTGCATGTGGGCATGGCGCCTTTAAGCTCTGGGCCACAGAACATGTTTGGAGTTTGTCACCTGCTCCAGAGCTAAATCTCACTGTCAATACTGTGTGGCCTTTCGATGATGCTGTTTTGTCTTTGTTATAACACATCTGTGTTCACGTGTCAGAGCTCAGCCGAGTTCACATGAAAGGCACATGAAAGGCACATGAAAGGCACTTGCTGTTGAGGGTGTGAACAGTCACATCTGATTTGTTTAGAATCAGAATTGAACAATGCGGCTGGTGATGAAGATACAGCCTCAATGTGCGTGTTGTACACTTCACACTCAAACATTGAAAGCTTAAACTGTTTCACCCTCAGCATTCCTGTGTGGGTTCACCGTGGCGCATGTGAGTGACACAGCAGACTTTCAGGTGCAGCAGGTTCTTCGAATGGGAGTCGGCAGGTCTGAACAGAGGCTCCTCTGTATCAGCGCACGGTCAAACCCGAGAGCCGTCTTTATATGATAATGGCCGCCCGGTGACACGCGGCAGCTGAGAGACGCCGTCAGCATCACTGACGTGGCTTTAAAGGACAAGCGGCAGGTCTGGTGTCATCAGAATATGCAACAGGTCCCAGGGGAAGTCACCGTCCAATAGGATGTGATGGGGTTTGAATCCAGCGGTCCGTTGAAGTTCTATACGTCCTCACCCTCACGGGACGTGGGAACTCAGAGAAATTGCAGTGCGCTGGACTGGACACGGGATCAGCACAATGCTCCCTAATCTCTCAGCTTATGAAAATGAAATTGACAGATACCATTGTTTGCTCTAATAAGCAAATTGTGCAAACTCTGTGCGACAGGAATTCTCCCAGTCAGGACTCTTGTGATTAAGGGGGATTGCTGTGTGTGTGTGTGTGTGTGTGTGTGTGTGTGTGTGTGTGTGTGTGTGTGTGTGTGTGTGTGTGTGTGTGTGTGTGTGTGTGTGTGTGTGTGTGCACATACTTCAAAGCCCAGTGGTGAAAGGGACGTTGTGTGAGCATGTTTGTGACCTTGCTTTGCTCATATCATCTCACACTAACCAGATTTATGAACAGGCTTCATTAAGTGACTTTATTTTTCCTCTAAAATGTCAAAAGATAAATGAGAGCAAGAAAATAACATTTGCTCTTGGACCTGTTTAATTATTCCCATCTTTTCTGGGATGGACGCACTAAACAGGGTGAAGTGACGGATACATTCAACTTCCACTCTACGTCACCAACTTCTACACCTTGCTCCTTTAATGACACTGAGTCAGACACATCACAGTCTGGACCTGAACTTTACTCATAGGCACAATCGGTTCCATCGGGTCGTTCGGGTCAGGTCACGGCATCGTGGTGAAATCTTGAGTGTGTGTAGGACAAATAAAGGGTTGGGTGAATGAGTGAATGCAGCATTATTTCTCATAAGCGTCAAAAGGTTTGTTTTGTTTGTTGTTGTGGAAAGTTTACCAACCTGCCAACTCAGTGTGTTTGTAAAATATTTGTTTTCAATTATTGCATTTAGCTAATTGCCGTATTGTATCTGCATCAGAACATCTGACCCTGGCCATGTAAACAGAAAGATTAAAGGTTCCCTCAGGTAACATGTGACTCAAAATGGAGCATGTGAGTCTGATATTCATGTTGCCTTCAAACTACAGTCATAAAATAACAGCTTTTGCCTCCGAGCTACAGATTGAATTGGACAGAAAAGTGGGTTTAGATCAACCTAAAAATACACCGGGTTTGTTGAATGCATTGCCTTATAATGTATAAATTGCACAGCTTCGGAGATTCAAACGATGGCTCTAATTATTATAATAACACACAGTTTAGCTGCTATGTTGTGTATAAAAGGGACACGATGATACGACGAACCCACAATCATTTACATGAGTTTCATTGGGAGACAGCAGGAAAGAGCTGTGGTGCATCAAACGAGGAGAGAGCTTTCAGATACGAGCCCTGCGCAGCCTCAACCCCAACACTGCTTCTTCAAACATCTGCTGTGTTTGACACAAGAGGACAAACTTTAAAGACAACTCCCTCGTAATTCGACCTGTCGAGACACAACCTCACGACACAAGTCTTGACACCGCTTTGATTAGAGTTACAAAGAACATCCCTGATAATCTTTCAGTCTTCAGCTTCCTGCCAAATTCTTCACATTCTGATCCTCCCCCTCTCTCAGCTCCGTTCAGACCCGAACACCAAGGCAGCGAATATCAAACGGCCGCAGCAAGAAAACAACAGTCTGCTGCAACTCTCAGATCGAGCTGCGGAATGACAGTGATCCCAGAGAACGGGAGGCACCGCTCACCCACCTTTATGAGGTGCTCGTGGAGAATGAGACGACTCCGACATTCAGCACATGTGCTTGAGCACATTCACAACATGTGTGTCCACAGGGTCTTTGGATGTTCCATGTGTTACTCTTGCTAACGTGCCTGGTTGCAGCTAGCTTATACTTTCATGATAGTTGTGCTGAATTGTCTTAACATCATGTTGAAGTTTTTAATGTTGAAAAAATGATTTCTTCAAAATTGGGACGGAAGGCCCTTAAAGGAGCAGTGTGTACGATTGGGTGACATCTAGAGGAGGAGAGGAGTGGTGAAGGTGAAGAGAGAGGTGAAGTTGCACGTTGTATCCATCAGCTCACGCGCACCCGTCTGAACGTGCAGGAGAAGCTGTGGTCGACTTCAGTTGGCTTTAAAACTCACAAGATGTTTAGTGCGTCTAAAATGGGCTACTTTAAAAACATGGCTTTTAAGGGTAATGGAAAAAATAAAACATTGAGGTGATTATAACTTCCTGAAGATGTCAGATGTCATAGTGACAAAATGACCCAAATCTTCCACACTGCACCTTTAAGATCTCTAAGCCCTGTGTGTGCGAGAGTCAGTAGGAATGACTGTAAATAGTTTATGTTCACATCCATCACCAATAAATGCTTCTTGAGGGCAGATCAATGCAAAGTTATAATTTGTGTTTTCTTGCATGAGGATGTGGGTTCACTTCCCAGTTTCTCCATCCAGATGTACTTTGGATAAAAGCATCTCTTCAGTGAATAGGAGGGAAAATCATGACATGTCAAAATATAATTGATTTGTGTCGGCCAGAGAGCAACACCCACGGTGGAGGGCAATACATCAAACAAAGAAAATTGATATAAATCAATGAAAGAGTTTTTTTTCCTGAATTCTTGAATGGCCACATATAAAATGACTGACTATGAGCAGCTGTGCTCTAACAATAAGAAGCGGCTGCCGACCGTCGTGGTCCTTTGTTTACCTTCGTGTGTCACGGGGAGATGTTTACTGAGCGAGCGAAAGAAGGCGTGAGAATGTGCGTGTTTGTTTTGCGTGGATCTCTGCCTCACGTGTCCGCTGCTGAACTTGTTGTCACTCTGAGGAACCTCTCAGCTAGAAAAGCAAAAACCATATCTCATCTCTGCGGTGGCTGAATGGGTTTAAGGCATGTGTGTCGCAGACGGCAGGGAACGGTGGTGAAAAGCTGCACAGAGCTGACTGATACACGTGCACGGGGTTAGGGTTAGGGTTAGGGTGAGACAGGGTTAGGGTTAGGGTTAGGGTGAGACAGGGTTAGGGTTAGGGTTAGGGTTGGGTTAGGGTTGGGTTAGGGTTGGGTTAGGGTGAGACAGGGTTAGGGTTAGGGTTAGGGTTAGGGTGAGACAGGGTTAGGGTTAGGGTTAGGTTAGGGTTGGGTTAGGGTTGGGTTAGGGTGAGACAGGGTTAGGGTTAGGGTTGGGTTTAGGGTGGGGTTGGGGTCGGGATGGGGGTAGGGTAGGGTGGGGGTAGGGTTGGGGTAGGGCG
>JAFBJT010108805.1:2178-41062 GCA_016785325.1 Chascanopsetta lugubris
CAAACCAAACACCCACCCACACACACTATATGCCATCTCATACACACACAGAGACACATCTCCATTCTGACTTACCCTCGTGGTTGTGCACGTGCCATAATTAAGAAACACTCCTGAGATTTCTTGCTTTTTATCCTTCCTATCTTTTCATCCGTTTCCTGCAGGGAGGATGTGCAGCTGTATTTGGTAACATATGCATGGACTTTAACTCTAAATCATTTCATGCAGATATGGTTTGGTCTCTGCTGTGTACTATGCATTAAATGCCTTAAATTGATGGTTGATATACTGACAAAGAGCGGGAAGGGTCAGTGGGGGACCAGATGCACAAAGGTCACCCACACGACCCTTTTGCATTATCTGAGTCAAGCTTACGTCACAGGGGTGTCCTGTGCCCACCCGCCTCCTCCTCCTCCTCTTCCTCGTCCTCCTCGTCTCCATCACAGCGCTCATATTTTTATGGCTCTAAGTTTCGTCCATAAAAAGCCACTGAGGCTGAACCAGAGGTCGGCGCAATAATAGCCTCATGAGACGGAGCAGTAAATGGAGTCCAGGAGAGAAATGTATGCACCTTCTCTGCTGACGTGGAAAACATTGACCCGAGTCTAAATCATTGAGAAAAAGAGTGAGGGGAGAGCACTGATTTTTGAGGGCGTGGGGGGGAAGAGAGAGAGAGAGAGAGAGAGAGAGAGAGAGAGAGAGAGAGAGAGAGAGAGAGAGAGAGAGAGAGAGAGAGAGAGAGAGAGAGAGTCACTGTGTTCGACAAACTGCTATTGCTTCATTTGACTGAACACGTTGAAATGTTACGCCCCTGTTGTTATTTACACAGTTACTCCTTTCAAGTCCTCACATGATTTCTCATATTTTGAGTCAGATAAATAGAGCAGCTGTGACTAACAGTGGTCCACTTACTCTAAAGGTGCAGTGTGTAAGATTGTGGTCAATTTTTGTGTCCCTTCTGTCTGTAGAACAACAAAACAATTATGCACAGACATTGTTGTACGGATGTGTTATCACCTCATTGGATGACTTGCTTTTACATTACCCGAAAATGAGCCCTTTAATGTACAGTTACATGAGGAGCGGGTCCTCCCTTCGGGGGCCGCCATGTTTTTACAGTGGCCCAAAGTGGACATACTAAACATTTAAAGAGTTTTAATGACAACTGAAGTCTACCACAGGTTCTCCTGCACGATCGGAGGGGTGAGGGTGAGGTGATGGATACAACATGCAACTTCACCTGCAGCCATCACCAAATCTTACACACTGCACCTTTAAACTGCAGTGTGGCCATGTGCCACTGTGAGAACGATGCACAACACACAACGTGTAAAAAATGGCAAGACTGTAGTGCAAAGCATGCTGGGTGGTCATCGAAGCTGTCAAATAACTTTTTTTAATCTTCGTCTTCAAAGACTGCATGAAACTGTTAAAAATCCTCATTACAAAAATTAGGTTTAGCAGGAAGGAGAGATAAGAATGAAAAAGTTAAATACATAATTCCAGATTGAGACAGAATCAAATTCAGCGTGATAACCGGACTAATTATCTGTGCATTAATAGAACGTCCGTCCGAGCTGATCCATGAGAGGCCAGGTCAAACCTGGACGGGCCCTCGGGTGCGTGCGCATGTTTGTCCCCATCGGGGCAAAACACCTGCTCACTAATACCCTCCTGCACTGGGATGCAGCATTTGATCACATGACTCTGACACGGACCCGGGGTTTAATCACGTGAAGATCAATCATTGCTCGGAGTATGACACTCAGGTGAACGCACTAATGTCCTCTAATACCACTGCGTGTTTCTGTGATGCACATTAGCCACCCACTCGACATCAAACTGTGGCCCCTGAACTACAATGAGTGTGACACCCCTCTTATACCAGCAGACCCTACATCCCAGTCATGCAGTCAGCCAAGTGGGTGTTTTTGCGAGATGAAAATTGGAAACGTCGGAGTGAATAAGAATCCTTTGCCAAACTAATTCAGGGTTTACTACTGATGGAAGTGAACTGTCAGACATCGTCTGTTTAAAAAGGCCTGGGTCTATGCACAGTCAAATTGATGTATTATCCACTCAGACCTTTCAATTTAATATCTCATAAACATAGCACCCATCCACTTGTCTTTGAAATGTGGGAGGAGCCAGAATTTATGGATAAAAATAAATAAATAAAAAAAAGCGTGCCTGTGAGCGCTCTATATGAAGACTGAATCCATTTCACAGAGCAGCGAGTGATTGGCCACATCACTTGACCACCATGACATCAGCGATGCGGTGCCACATGACTGGGTCTACGAGCGCCGTCTCTGCCCGGGTCATAGCGGTCTTCAGCCTCAGCACTTCATTTCCCTTCATTAGGCTGACTCTCTGTAAAGCTGTCCACAAGGATTTGACATCAATTCTAATTTGTTGCACTTTGAAGTCTCATTAATTCACAATTACAGGCAGAGAAAAGAGCAGGGGAGAGGAGGACGGAGAGAGGGAGGAAGTGGACGACAGCGGTCGTCTCAATGCGGAGAATATTGGCTTCTGACGGCCGATTGAGATCCGGTTCAACTGGAGATGCGGACAGCCGACACTTTTTCGCAATTACTATTCTTGTGCACATGCCCAAATAAATATTTGAGTTGCTCAGCCTGACAAATACTTCAGTCCAAAATGATTTTCAATTCGCAGCGAGTCGTATCGGAGATCGAGCACAAAGACACGTCGACTTTCTAATAAAAGCCTGATCTCGGAGTTCCGAATACATCGTGGAGAGGGAGCGGGGTCGAAGGCGGTGGGCAGGGGGAGCGGAGGGGGGGGGGGGGGGGGAAAGGGGGGGGGGGGGGGGGGGGGGGGGGGGGGGGGGGGGGGGGGGGGGGGGGGGTGGAATAAAAGATGTGCCGGTCCATTGTGAGAGGGAATTATTGAGTCACGTCCAACATGGAGGAAGAACACGGTAGAAAGATGACTGCGCTGTTAAGAGGAGTGAGAAGCGGGAGGTTGAGACGCGGGGCTTAGGACCGACTGATGAGAACAGATATGCAAAGAAGTTCATCTTCTTAGCGATGAGACGGCGCCGCACTGCACGCCATCTAATAGAGGTTGACCTTTGCGGCGCACGGCTAATCATTTACCGAGGAATCAGACCGACTTGCGGGGTTTAGTCCCAGATTTGATTTTCTGAAATTGGAACAAGTCGTCGGGCAGATCTATCTTTTAAAATATGCAAAGTTTGGTATTTTACCGTCCGATACGTGGTGGCACATCTTCTTTAGCTTTGAACTCTAAAAAAAATGATCTCGATCCCCGATCCTGAGAGGAATGACAAATGCAGGGCCTGAAATTACTTTTTGATGTCGTGCTATTTGCACCACTGTGTTAGAGGAATCAGATTAAGTTGTGCTGTGTTTTCCGCTCCTTTGATGTGTAGTCATAAAACAATGTGTTTAAATGAAAAATTCTCAACACTCCATGGCGGGGGGGCGGGCTCCTCATCGAAGGACGCACTTTCAGTGGCTGCTGAAACACCTCGTCTACAATTTTACAATCTACTTCCTGTCAGTGTGGTGGTCAGAGACTAATATGTTAATGAGCGGGACAACTTCATCATTAATTGGAGGCAGCTGACCAATCACCAGAGGCTGGGTCAACAGCTCCATTGGAGCAGTCCAGGCTTTTCTGTGAGGGCGGGGGCAGGAGCCCTACAGAGTGTTTCGGGTGAATGAAAACAGGAGCTGGAGGGGTGGACAGTGTGAGGAAATGGTGCTAAATTAAAAAAAGGTACCAATACAATACGTCTCCTGAAATGGTTCAGAGGGCAGATTGGGGGCGTGGGGTGACCATGATTGGAATATGTCTCTATTTGGGGGTTGAGTGGTGATGTCAGATGTTGAGAAATTTCATTCGGAAAGACAAACAGGAGGGTGGGATCAACTCCCTTTATCGAACCCTCAGAGACCATGGAGAACTTCCACAGTTGACAGGTGATGACCCAACACCCCTCTATCCACAGCAGCTCCACAGGGATTAGCTCAGCCAGAGCATAGATACGGCTCTTCACCGCGTAACTACGCCTCTGGAGAATGGACTTCCCGTCAATGCTCCCCCCGCTGGCACCAAGGAGCAGAGCGCTAGCTGACGGGTTGAGAAAATGTTTGCTCAGCATTCTCGGTGCGTCGCGCTGAAGCCTGCTAACAAACCGCGGACGACATTGAAGAGATAATGGATACTGGCAGAGTTGGGATCAAAGCGGACGGTCTGTGGAGAGCTCGAAGAGGCGAGACGTGCATTCAGACACACACTGTGCAGAGGAGAGTAAAGAACAGTGGGTGATGTTTTAATGGTTTGAAGAAAAGACGGAACCTATAGAGCAGCTTTTACGCAGCCAGCAGGCAGGACATGCCTCCGACCATCGTGCACAAGTGAACGTGCGCACTGCTGCACACGGACAGTCTCAAGGTCAACACGTACTCCGCAAGAACAGAGATCTTTCTTCTCGCTCCCTGGGCAGCGAGAACAAGAACAAAGGTCTTTCCTGGCCAGGACATAACATGCTTCATGAGAACAAGAGCAGATTTCTGACCAATCACACGACAGCTGTCAGACACAACAACAAGAACAAAGTTCTGCCCAGATGATGTGTCAAGAACAAGCTGTAAGAACTCCCAAACCAGGCATTATTTCTCATCAGTTACACCGATAGACACTTTTCTGCTATTGGTTGTATCGCATCATGTGATGTATAATCATGCGCAATGATTCAGAATGTACCATATCCAGAAATCATACGTGGAAATAGAATTTGTATTTTAGGATTTCTCTGAAATGTTACAATGCAAAATTAAAAGTTTAAACAATATTGTTGCCCATTAAGAATTTTATTTGTGGCCATTGGTGAAATTTTTCAAAAATGTCCATATGAGTAAACAAATAGTTATGAAGTTTACAACAGGTGTTATTATTCACAGAAAATTAGCAGTGGTTAGCGTTCCTTATCTCTTTGTGGCCCAGCACCGCGTCGTAGATCTTCCCCGTCAGACGGTGCTGGACGTCGGTGAAGCCGGCAGCAGCCAGCAGGGCGGCGTATTGAGCAGCTGTCCTCTCCCTGCCCTCGGTCTGCACCAGCATGTTCAAGGAGTAGAGCTGCACCGTCAACGGACCCGAGCCGTCCTCGTGGAGCAGCGCCTCGACCAACAGAACACCGCCCCCTGCAGGACAAATCAAAAGGCATATACCGCGGCTTTAACAAATGTCACGGAGTTAGACGATTCTCACACGCACACATTTCACCACGGAGTTTTGTGATTGAAGTCAGAAGGTCACATTTGAACGGGATCAGATGGATGATTGAAAACAATCCGTCATCTCCGTCTTACAAGCGAGACGGAAACAATTTCCCCCGCACACACGGACGCGAACGCACAGACCTGGTTTGCAGGCCGTATAGACTCTTCTGAGAAGTTGGACACAGCGCTCGTCTGTCCAGTCATGGAGGATCCTGGCAAGGATGTAGAGATCAACCTCTGGCAGAGGGTCTTTGAAGAAGTCCCCTAAGAACACGCAGAATTCAGCGTCATTCATGCATTTTTTTTTTTTACAGTGGAGCTCAAATGGTTTATTATACAAGACAGTGATTCAGTGAATGTACCTAAACATTACTCCAACATCAACCAAATAATGTCAGTTGCCTACGACCAAACAGGTTATTAGAATACATTTCAAGCACATTGATGCACTTTGATACTTTTGCGGTGCCGAGAAAAGACGACATCGTCAAGAAGCTGTTTTCTGCGGTTCACTTTTTACTTCAAATGTGTGCGCTTATCTTTCAATAATCTCCAATGTGAGAATCCTCGACTATGAAATTAATCACAGCAGCAGCTCAGCCCTACTCTCGCTCGCTCGCTCTCTCTCTCTCTCTCTGCCCGCCAGCAGCCAAGTCCATCCATATAAAAGACCCCAAGGGGCAGGACCACAGTCACGTGGATGTGGTGGTGCTGTATAGTAACTTAAAGATATGATGCCATCAGTCTGCTTCGTGCGACAGTAATATCCCTGGTCCTCCGCCTCTGCTGCGCCTCGGGCTGCACAGACACCTTCAATTTCCTGCGCAAACATGTTCACACACAGGATTTCTCCTGTATCCCAGGGCAGCGGCCTGACCCAGAGTGGTCTGAAGGAGATGAGTCCACCAAGCGTCCTCCACACCCTCCATCAGCCTTTGTGTAGCCATCAGCATGAAGTGCCTCCATCCACAGCACATGGTGCCGGGCGGTGCACGTCTCTGCCTTCACTGCGCGGAGAAGTCCCTCATTAAATCCATTCATTATCGCTCAAGGTGAATTCCGGGCCTTCATGCGAGATTACCCCAGTTTGTTATTGAAAAACTCAACAGTTGTTGTTTTAAATGGTCCATTCTGGGCTCACGCACAAACAAGGGTGGTGCAACATGACGAGCGCCACGGAGAGGAGGTCCTGCTCTTCGTGGAAAGACTCAGGACTCAGAAGAGTAATGAAACACACAGTTAGTGCATTCAGGTGGTTTGATACACATGGTTTTTCTTTTCTGTGCATATAAACAGAAATAATTCATCTGAACTGTTCACTCCGTTTTGGTTTGCTCTCCATTATTGTTTCATTAGTTCCATCATCTTTGATATATACGTGTTCACTCTCCAGTGTCCCCTGCCTTTCTTCAAACTCTTTTTTTTGTTCAGGGGCCACATACGCCCAAAATTGATCTCAAGTGGGCGGGACCAGTAAAAATCACTGCATAACAATTTATAAACAACAGCAACTTCATATTCCTCCCACTGTTTTAGTGCAAAGTCCTCTCGCACGCCAGACTGGAGCCTCTGGCGGCCGTCTCCACCTCTGTGTTGCTGTTCCATCACTACACACCATGTGATCGTCTACAAATGTCCTCACATGTATTTAATGAACCCTGCAGCCTCTCGTGGGAACAGATCCCTCCTTCCCTTTGTCTCTGTCAATTCTTCCGTCAACACCTTTGAATTTCCCTCATCCTGTCAACACCCACAGGGTCCTTTGTTCTCCCGGTGTCTTCTGCTTGTGACTACGTTTTGCAAGTTGTTGCAATTGGAAATTTACTGAAATTAACAGATTAAACTTGGGCTGTCAGAGGTCAAGGTCACCTTGACTTCAGTGCATCTTTCTGGCCAAAAATCCCACCTTCACATAGTATTGAAACTTTTTGAACATTATTCGTTGCCATCACTTCCTCATCTTCCCGTGTTACATGGATCTGGACAGAATTGGATGGTAAGCACAACAAAAACAATAAGATCTTCTCTAATGTTATTCAAAGTTTCCTTGAAGTGAAGGTCAGAAAACTGCAGGTATGATCTGTTTATACAAACACTGTGCGAGCGAGCGAGAGAGAGAGAGCGAGAGAGAGTGTGTGTGTGTGTATGCGGAGGAGCACTTCAACCAGTGGCATGTGATTATAAATGTCAAGTGATTTCACCCAGTGGTGACCACGTTACCTTGGAGGAAGCTAATCCTCAGGTCGGCCTCGCTGACAAAGTGTTCCCTCGACGTGCGCACTACCTTGGGGAGGTCAAAGATCATCACGGTGCATTCTGGGTAGGCTGACGTGCACTGCTTGGCTAATGCTCCGCTGCAACCTACAGGGGGCGGGAGGAGGCCGGGGACAATGACTTTAGTTACAGCAGAGTGAATTACACACACACACACACACACACACACACAGAGGCTTCCCTAATGAGGCAGCGCATCATATACACACACACACACACACACGTAACAGATGCACTGAGGTATGTTCTTTGATTTGCACAATTTGTATTCAGGTTTATGAGGCAGCTTTGGGAATATGGTTCATTTACATTTGTACCAATAAGCCAGAGTGAAGTGAACTGAATGTTAAGTGACACATAAGGTTTGGACAGCTGCCGACTAAGAACCTCGTTAAGTCATCAGATATAGAAGGAGAAGCAAACATCATTTATTGGATGGTCTTGTTATGGTGATTTCACTGGGACTGGAGGAGGAACCTTTACTTTGAAAGGCAACTGAAAACGCTTGATTTAACACAAGGCAAGTTAATAACAGCAACAACACAGGGGGTTTGTTGGAGAAGAAGTGGTCCATTCAACTGTAGTGATGATGTAACCAAGCCTATGGAATAATGAAGAAAAAAAAAAAAAAGGTTACAGGACGGGACTTTACATTCTGCAGCTTGTATCATAAGAACAATGTGTAGCTAAGACGCAGCCCACCTGAAGGGGGAGGAACACTAACGACTGGGACAGCTGCCCCACACTCTTGATTAATGAGTTTGTATCAGGGCTTCCAGAAAGATGAATGGTATTCATTTGGTCCCAGCTCTCGTTTTTACTCTGGTGCCATCAACTGGTCAAAAATGCAATTTAGAAATTTCCTGAAAAAGTAATGACTTTTTTTCATTAGCTGCTTTTTTTTTTTAAGCTGATGAGCAAGTCACAGTGCACCACAATCCAAAACTTTGGCAAACACCGTCAACATGTATGCCGTTTATCGTCATAGTAATGCTAACTTTATCTTTTCTCCTTATACGAGCGCAGCTTCATTTTGAAAATGCCTCAAAAGTAAAGCCAGGACATCGGAATCATCCCCCCCCTCCCCCCCGCTCCAAACGTACATCTTCTCCTTGTTAGCAGATGTGACCGACTGAAACTTAAAAGATTTATAGAATGAACTTATCAAAGTGACATGTAAATTACTTTTATAAAAGCTAGAGAACACGGCCACTCAAGAGCGATTGATGAGCGAGATCGCTCATCATTACTCTGGGAAAGCAGGAGCTGAGTCAGCTATTTAAAAAAAGTGAACACAGGCTGATCGAGACAATCGAGCAGGTGTCGGAATGTTTTTAAATGTATGTTAGAGCCTCTTTACTCACAGGCAAAAGGATTTTAGACATAGAAAAGTTGCATAATGCCCCTTTAATGTGAAGACATGAAACTTTGGATTGGATCCCATGGCAGTTATTAATAGGAGCTAAGAGAGTTTAAAAAGAGGAAAGGAGACAAAGTGACAGATCAGAGGAGAGAGATGGAGAACTGATACAAATCTACACATCTGATTTGTTTGTGTTGGGGTCAAACTGCTTTGCCCCATTGTGTTCTCCTCCTGACACGGGCTGCTGCTCCTTCAGCCATCTTACACACACACACACACACACACACACACACACACACACACACACACACACACACACACACACTCCAACATCAAACAGGGGTCAGCAGAGAATGAAAATCAAAGCGAGGAAAGGAGGAGCGAAACCAAACAACCTTCTGTACCAGACCCTGAGCTCACCTGACTCTGCCTTTGAGGGGAGCTTTGTGATTGGTGGAGAGCAACCGTGTCATGGTCGTTCCCATTCTCTCCATTTTTATGTCTTTTTATCAGATACGCACAAGGCTGCAAAAAATAAGCTCACTGAAAATAACAAGGGGGTTTGTTGAAGTATGTCTGGGATTTTAACTTTACAGATTTCTTTTCTATCTCTCTCTCTCTCTCTCTCTCTCTCTCTCTCTCTCTCTCTCTCTCTCTCTCTCTCTCTCTACAAGGTTTGTTGAAGTATGTCTGGGATTTTAACTTTACAGATTTATTTTCTCTCTCTCTCACACACACACACACACACACACACAGTCTTAACCCTCTGGCGCACATGTGTCAAACTAGTGGCCCGCAGACCGAATCTGGCACCAACCACATAACAAAAAATACGTTTAAACCATGTATGGACCAGTGTGTCTACAGTGACGAGGAGTCACATCATAATAACACAGAGCTACGTGCCTGCATTCATTTTCACATGTATGCAAATGCAACGACAATATGTAAATATTTGTATGTCGCCCGTTGTTTTCCAAAATGTGAAGAAGTAATGAGATGTAGTCCTACAATTAAAACCAGCCCTTTGAGAGTGGGCTCCACAACGTGGCTCTAACTCATCAGAGGAGTGAGGACCGGCACAAATGTCCTCAGTTTCCAAAGATGTCCTCATGCACTCCGAGTTGTTCCTTAAGTACAACAACACACACACACACACACACACTGAATCACATTACTCCCACACACTAGTGGCTCAGTCAACAGGAGTGAGGCAGAGCTCAGAATTTGATCAAGGACACTCTGGCTCATCCATGGGGACATGGGGGATTTGAATGTTGTGTTGATGCATGAGCCATCAATTGAACCACAGCTACTGAAAACATGACTGTACTTTGCAACATACATTTCTCAAATTATTATTATTTTTTTTTTACAATATTGCATTTTACAGTGCTTATTCTCCCACACTAGATTGCATTTTGATTTCAACCATCTTATTCAAAACATCCATAACCTTTAGGCATTCGACAGTGAGGTCGAGAGGTCACCGTCCCCATTAAGCCCGACAGAAGTGGGGACGTTCCACCAGAACCTCAGATCCACTCTCAGTGAGGAATGGCAGATAAGACGAATGTGGCAGCAGACAAAGAAAATGACACGAACAACACAAGCAGATTCCGTGCAGGCAGGCAGGCAGGCAGGCAGGCGTGTGTGTGTGTGTGTGTGGTTAGACCTTTACGGACCATTTCTCATGTAAATCACAGTTTTTCACATCTTCGTGTAAAACACAGCAACATGCAGCAAGAAGCTGTTTATATTAAAAAGAGAATGCACATCAGAGCCAAGCATATCCTCAGAGCTAATGTGACCTTTTGTATCTAAAAAAATAAAATAAAAAAATGTGGCTCAGTGATGTGAAATGTCACATTAAAATATAAAGTACGATTCCCACAGATGGGAGCAGCGAGAACGCCGTCATACGCTGAGGTTTCAGTGGGCGTGGGCCGGCTGCCGTGGGAGTGGGAGCTCAGTCAGCAGGTGGGCTCAGAGTGGGACACACTCTCAGAGAGGCGGTGCACCTGAGCAGCAGGTGTGTTCAGACACAACAGATGTTCGGTGAGAGACACACGAATCTTAATGGGACAGGACCAGTCACGCCCTTCACCCTCCTGCTGTCCACACACACACACACACACACACACACACACCGGGGTTTTTGAGGTGATGCACCTTCATACATAAACATGACCAGTCCTCACCATGCTGACACAGCCAGAGAGGAGAGCAGACAGGGAGATGTACATCCACACCAGGTAGGTCCTTTTGCCTTTAGTGGCCTCACAGCGCCCCTATGTGGTCAACCAAGGAATCACAAAAGCTCTCTTTTTTTTTTGAAGGGACAGAAACCAAAACCCTGCTGCAGGATTTGATAGGAATTGATTTGGAATCACAATAAAATGTGTAATTGATGTATTTTTTTAACCAGTTCTTTTTGTAATGTATATTGAGGCAAATTTACTAGTAAAAATATCATCTATCTGTGTGTCGTTTTAAATGTTTATCATCTTAATATTTAAGTGTTTATTTTTGTTACCAGAACTAATTTGAATTTTTCTTTATTTCCATCACTGTATTTTATGTTTTGTAATTTTTTATCTAATTGGCTGTAAGTGATTCTGACACCAAGTTAAGTCAATATCTCGACTGTGAAAATACTTGAACATAAATACAGAATATTCATTCATAACATGTGGGATCATTTTGTGTGGACAATACTAAAGGCCGGATATTTAAATAAACTTTATCCAGAACTACTTTGGTTTTCAGGGAACATGAGAAGCACAGGTAACATTTCTCAGATAAAAGCCACTTTCCTTATTATTCATATCCTCAGGTTTTCAGCAAACTGCTTGTGACAGAGGAAGATTCATGTTTCACTTTTTCCTTTTACAGAGTTCATGTCCCGTTTGTTCCTTTTCATTTTGTTCCCTCACATCGCGCTCCTCTGTTCTCATGTGTGGGGCATTTTTGCGAAGAAGGTGAAGTTCAAAGATGTTTTATAAATAGAGTTGAGGAAGCAAAGCGGTGATGAAAGCGTCTGGTTTCAGATTTACGAATCCACAGACGACTGGTGAGGCTGAATCTCGTCAAGGCAACAGTTAATCTGCAGGAAGTTGGAGCTGTGGCAGGTTCTGGTGACAGGGTTTTATGTCGCTCTCAAGCTGAGCAAATATCACAGATTAGAAATATGCAAATTAATCATGAAACAGGCGAGACAATCTCAAAATGTCTGATCGTCTTTTCTTGACTGTCAAACTACAAAAGTGGAATCAAGCAAAGTTCCATTGAGACCCTGTCCCCTTGGATCAGGGTCACCAAACTCAGTTTAGCTCGGGGCCCATGTGGCCACATTTGATCTCAAGTCAAGTAAAAACACAAGATGAGCAATACACAACAACAATCAACAACAATTTAGTACAAAAAAGTACAAGTGCAGTTGTGAATCTGATCAAAATGCTTAAGTCTTCAATACGACCAACACAAACCAAGCGCACAGACATTTACACGCCAACGGAGGGGCATTCGGAGCCTCTGGTGGGTCGGTTCTGGCCCACGGGCCGTGAGTTTGATACCCCTGCCTTACATCTACCAAGTAGCACCAAACTGACAACAATTAATTTTCCAAAGTTGTAATCAAACACTATAAAACAAGTCAACAAGTCAAAAGTTCTGAAAGAATCCGCTTCAGTGCCACACTCCACATCCAAGGGCCAACATATAAACATTTAACTTTTCATGATACTGTAAAATGTGAATATCATTTAAATACATCACATTCTGCGGAATGAGTTCGATTCATTAAGATAATCCAAATGCTAACGTGGTGTATTTTGGTTGCCTGAGGAAAGGGGAGTGGATTTAGTTACAGGGGTCTGTGTGAGAACAAAGGGGCGAGGTCAGCTCCGGAAGTGCTGGACGGTTTAATCAGCCGTACAAGTCGTTTCTGATCTGCCAGACACTCGTTAGCTTCACCCTCTGTGGCTGCAGCGCGTTTCCATCAAAACAGGAGGATCTGCGCCAGAGCAGCACGCATGCAGACCAGAAAGTCCTCGTGCCGACCACATCCATCAACGCAAAGCCTGTTTGTGTCGGCACAGACTTTATTGTGGTAAACAAGACGGGAGGGAAGAGCTGGATCATTTGGAATCACCCAAAAAAAAAAAAAAAAAAATAGAATGAAACGGAGGGGAAATACACTTAGACGACATCCCTCCGACACGTGTCATTGACCTTCCATCAAGTGGTTGTCATGTCAACATGATCACAGTATACTACACGGCTAAATCACCATCAGTACGTCATCGTTCAAGCTCATTTATTGTGTGAAATTCAGTGGTGACATTGCATGTTGCAGCCTCGGGCTTTATTTCCAAGAGAATCTATGGCAACTCTGTATGTCAACGTTAAAACTGGAAAAGTCAAAAATATGGGGGTGGTGCAAAATGGCAGATCCATCGAGGGGAGCTGACCCTAAGGGCTCATTCCAAGACAATGACAAGAAGTCATATACATCAACTCCCAGTGGAAATCCTTCATACTGTGCCTTTAAAGTAGATTATGATAAGAAAGGCAATACAACGCCAGTAATGTTGTATAATTCTGAAAACAGATTTCATCGGAGTTATGTAAAATGTCAGATGATGTAACAGTGACACAGTGACCGGTTAATGAGGGAAACTCGAGGTGGAGGAGACTCCGTTGAGGTTGACTGATTTAGTGCGAGTCATTAACTCAGAGGATGGAGGGCAATCTGAGAAAGGTCGCTCCTCAGGCTGTACATTATTTTACACACACACACACACACACACACACACACACAGCTTGACTGGCTCTCGCTCAGTTAACACCACACCAACCACTTTAAATGTTAATGACTAAACCCACAACCTTATGAAGATGTTCACACACACACTCGCACACGCCAACTTACCCCCAAGGTCGCAGATAACCTTGAAAGGGGAAAGGTCAAAGGCTTCGACGACGTCTTTGCCACAGATGTTCCAAATTGAGTTCATCAGCTGCATGAATTTCACCATCTCCTCATCACACCTACAAAAACACACACAAGTAAAGATGCAAGTTGTTTATCATTTTGCCTCATTGCTTCTCCATCGAGGCAAAATCTTCAACATTTCCTGTCACACGGGGGGAAACTTAAAGTAAACAGACGGACCTCCCACCCTCCAGTGCAAAGTTTACAGTCTGTGCAGAGGCGTGAGTGTGTGAGTACAAGTGTGTTTGTGATCTGGTGTGAGACAGGGTGCAGCAACATCGATCGCCTGTGGTGACTGCTGCTCGGAGGGGACACACACACACACCTCCAACACTTGATTATACTCATCTAAATCCTCAGCTCTCCGATACACATCTAAACATTAGACGGCATCGAGCTCCAGAAAATACTGGGAGGCGACTCATAGTTGTGACTTCAGACCCTGAACGCGTCAGATGTGAGAAGCTGCAGCGACTGAGGCCAAACATCAGACTGTCGACTTCCATCTTGTATTTATACATGTATTTTTTCCACGAGTCACGAAACAGCCCCCAAACGGTCACACCTGCAGCCCCGATGCAGATTTACGTGCACGTCCTCTCCTCTACTTTCTTCAGCCAGACAGGAAACGCTACTCTGCAGTCGGCGGCCCGCACTGAGCCGTGCTGCTCCAGTCGACAGAGAAAGACTGATCGAGAAAATAAAATCTAAATTAAAATAAAATCTAAATTTCAGTCGGAATGGATGAATCTAAATTGGGAAAAATAATTCCCTCATGGAATCCAGGTTGTATAAACTCTCAAATATAATCAGAGTATGCAGTCATCAAACTTGCCCACCACATTTGAAGAAACTCTAACGACATACTACATATGGTGATTCAAAGCATGGAATTTGCGGAACAACAATACACACGTTTAATGACATCACGCGAAACATGATGAGTCAGCCCTCTGCACCAAAATGTCATAAACTGCATTTCTCGGCATTTCATCATTGCTTGACCTATTCTGTTCCACTGCTCCTCTACAGGCCGCTCAAGGATTGAACTCATGAATCACCAACACCATGAATTAGATAAATGCATGTTTGTCGGTGCGCAAGATGAATTTAAAGGTTAAACACCAGCTGTGGTGCCGACACGCATCTCCAAAGACGTACACCTGCAGATACGGTAACAACCAGCACGAGATCAACATCATTAGAATGAGCTGCGATGTAATTCACCCTGAGCGATTCCAAGAAATCATACTTTTTCCACCACTCAAATCCATCATACATACAATTTTCATACCTGCTTCAAAATGACGACACAGTCAACGCACAAGAGCGTGAAGTCAACAAGTGTTTCATGACCAGACTTCAGGTTTCAGACATGTGAATTCACGTCGTTTGAGAATGAAATGTCTTCCTCCCTCTCTCCTCTAAATCTCAAACCTCCAAATCCTCTCTGCCGCCACTTTCTCCCCCCAAATCGCTTCTGCTCTCCTGACTCCTGAGAACCGGAGCCTTCGATGGGACCTGGCTGTAAATTATTCAGGGGCAGTAACATGGGCTGGTTAAATGGCGACGGGTAAACAGGAGTCTGACTCATCCTGGCAGGATTGACTCATCCCTGCTACAGCTCCACCAGGAACACGGCAGCCGAGGCTCGCTCGCTCGCTCGCCCCCCCCCCCCCCCCCCCCCCCCCCCCCCCCCCCCCCCCCCCCCCACTAACACTCTGCTGTGTTACTCACTGGGGAAATCAGCAGGGACAAACAAGTGCTTCCCCCATTATATCAATTGTGCACAGGTGTTGGAATTTCTCTCCGAACGGCGTGTTCTGATCCACACTCCTGCTCATTTCAATTTCCTGGATTTGTTTGCATGGTGTTTTAATGAGGCTCATTCTGAGAAATCAGCTGCTGCTCTTTAAAAGAACTCACGAAAAAAAGGATAAAGGGGGAAAAAAACACAAGGATCCAGCAAATCGCGCGCCCCAACAATCAACCATTGACAAAAACCTGAAATTGCACAAACACGCAACTCCACTGGAGACGTGAATGTCAAAAACGAGCCTCATTCACAAAGTGCATCTGCTTTCAATACAGTTATAATTTCATTATTACGACGAGATCTTGGGCAATGTGCCCGTCCACATCCGTCATCCCATAACAAGGACAAGAACAGGAGGCCGGCTGCAAGTCATTCCACCCCATTACAGCTTAGAGTGACTCCGTGCCATCGAGCAAGGCAGGGCGGGGCCCTGAGGCGGGGCCGGTCGCGCAAAGTGTGAAAGTTTGGAGCGAGTGACCTCTGCAAAGTGCTGATCAGCAGCAGATCAGCGGAGCGTTCAAACTGCCGGCACCAGCGACTACAAACACACAGGACCTCAAGGACAATGGCAGATGTGCTCCTGCTTTCTGCCCCGAGCCTCTTCACATCACTGCCCCCACCCCCCCCCTCCACCCCTCTCCTCCCACACACCCCCTCCATCAGACACTCTCTGCTTCCTAATGAATCCCACCAGTCTGGTTTTGTTTTAGAGGGAACAGAGGCAAAGATTGACAGGTGGGTTTAAGATGGAAGAGACAGGGGAATGTAAATGAGCCGCTTCTTACCTGTAGAGAGCTTCGAATAAGTCCTTCGACTTGACCCCAAAAGCCTTTTCATACTGGTTTCTACCCTCCCTGTGAGCGAGAGAGAGAGAGAGAGAGAGAGAGAGAGACAGGGACACACACACACTTACATCACTGCAGGATATAAACAAAGCTTGGATTAATCTTCTGGACAATGAGACGTCTCTATCTCAAACTTCCAGCTGCCTCTATTGGTCATGTTGCAGCTGAATACCCCTCTGTAATGGAAAGGTGGTGCAGTTGGAACCTGGGGCAGGACAGAATATCACAGCAGGTCAACACAAACAAACAGGTTTAATGATCAACAAAAAAAGACCAGCAGGTGGCGACGCTGGAGGGGGAAATATTCCTTTTTACACTTAATCGGATGCATTTCAATTAAAACCAAAAAGTGCATCTTAGGGACACACAGTAATAAAGTATTAATGTGCCCTCTCATCCTCATAAAAAGGAAATCGCCTCCTTGTGTTAAGTGTAAGTCGACGGTTCTCAGATGCAATAAATATCTTCAAAGTAAAAGCAGACTTTCTTAGCTTTGCCCCTGTCAAAAGGTAAACAACTCACTTTTGGATCGCGACCCACCAGTTGAGAATCACTGCTTTAAGACTCATTCTGGGGTCATGAACAACTATTTCCACATCAATATGATTAGAAACTCATATCAGAACAATCATTTCTTTTTCCGCCGGTCAAGCTATTTTGATCTCCATCAGAGGAAATTCAAAATAATTAGTGTATAATCATTGGAAAGCATGAATTGTAGTTTTCATAACCTTGTGTTTAAAATGCATCTTTTCACAACAGCCGACATTGGACAAACGTACAGACCGAGTTCAACAACAGCAGGCCACCACTGGTTTAGGTGCGTTATTGGAAATGGGAAGCGAGAGGCATTGCTGTGACATGCAACCACTAGATGTCACCAAATCCTACGCACAACACCTGTAATGTGGATGATAGGAAGCTTTCTTTGACCCCTCCACAACATCAACATCCAGACCCCCCCCCCACACACACACACACACCATGTGCTCCCGCCACACTGTTCGATGTGAAGTACCCAACAGTAGGATCAGCTTGCCTCACAGTAGATTCCCATATGTAAAACTCACGGATGAATATTTAATCACTTCAATCATTTGGTCCTTTCATGGACACCACCCACACTGATGTGGCTCCCAGCGATTCTCTTGGATGAGCTGCAGTTGTCAGCTTCAGTCAGTCCAGTGATGAGTGTGAGAAAAGCTGCTCGTTCTCCCCGAGTCATAACAAGGGGACTAAAAATCAATCCAGACACACACACACACACACACACACACACACACACACCGTTCAAACAGGAGGCTCCACGCCCCCGGGCTACAAATCAAAGCCAAAGCTCTCAGCTCCTCTGCAAACTGCAGTTTCATCCTTCACTGCTTCACTTAGCTCAACAGTATTATGTTAAGTTATTTTAGCGTCTTCCATCAAGCAGGTGTTTTGATTTCATTTAGTGATTTATATATATATATATATAGATCCCATATTTAGAGATCAGTTTGTCTCATAGGGTTTGACAGGATGTAACCGCCCTCTGCTTTAGGTTATACTGCACATAGACCTCTGAGAGCAGCACAGGGGAGGGATCAATCCACCAGGACTAAGACATTTAAAGTGGTAGAAGGAAGACAACTTTCAATTGTCATGCTGGTAACTTGGGTTTCAATGATGAAAGTTGAGAAATCAAACATCTGAAATCACTGCAAAATTATTCTCAGTACAAACAAAAAGTTCAAATATGTACATTTCTATTATAAATATTATCACTGACAAATACAATTGACAGTGACTAGCAAAACAGATGTGAATTTGATGAAATAACTGTATCTACATTTAAAGTGCTTAAATGAAAATGTATCTTCTGAATAGAACAGAAACCAAATATAGTTTAAACTTTGCAAAATAATCCCAGGGGCCAGATTACACGCTTTGGTGGGCCAATCCCCACCTGACACCTATAACTTTGACTCCCCTGCTTGAAGCTCAACAGACACATGAATATGACACACAACCATACATGTGGTCATCCAGCTCTGGGCTGGAAATCCTTCATCACATTCTGTAGACCAAAGATTGATTCAATACTAATTCAAATTCTGGGATGTCACCGTCACCAAATTAATTCAGGTTAAATCCAAAATACTTCAAATTAAATTTGATTAATTAGCATAATATTCAACTGACCTGACGGCGTCGGTCAGGTGGTGCCAGCAGAGGTAGATGGTTCTGGAGCTGTACTGGATGGACTGGTGCAGAGACACAGGACTGGACTTTGTCAGGTAGACACGGGCCTGCTCCGTGTTACTGTACAGCACTGAACGAGGACAGGAGGACATGGGGGACAGGGAGGACATGGGGACAGGGAGGACATGAGGACAGGGAGGACAGGGGACGGCAAAGACCAACATTTGGGAAAAGCAGCACATAAAATGAGACGGCCAACAAGTTAGCAAAATGGTCCATTTAAAGTTTTGCCGACAACTAGTGGTGAAGTTGTGCGTTGCAGGAAAAAAAAAACCATGTGGCACAAAATGGAAGCCTCTGTACAGGCCTGCTCCTGGTGTGAAGGCCTCATTGTCTGGTAAATCTTACACTTCAGACCATTTTTAAAACACAGGATGGAACAGCATCATCACATCAGTTAGATGAATATATAAAGATTTGCAAACAAAGAAATTAAATTCATGAAAGACTGAAACCTGGTCCTTCGGCCTGCTGCTGTGTGTCGAGCAGCTGCAGACCAGCACAGGCAGCCAGCAGCCTCTCTGTGCCATCCACACTGGCTCCCAGCGCCTGGCTGATCTCCTCCGCCGACAGGGGGCGCTCTGCAGCCAGCAGCACGTCAAACACACCCAGCTCACATGCCGTGAACAGAACCTGGGCCACAGAGAGGGGAGTTAGTGTGGTTCAGAGGCCTCTCAGAGTCCAGGTCAATGCAACGTCACTGAGACGTTCCATTGGTAAACAACATTACAAGTAAAGCTATAAGTATACAAAGTAGCAAACAACCTAAATAACACGGTAGAAACTTTGTTTTATGCATTTCAACAGCAAAAACATTCAAAATAAACACACAAACATGCAACAAATGAAGAACGGCACACAGACACAGTGGGGAGATATAAGTGGACACACACGTTTAGTTTTCAAAACTGTTTAATTGGCAACATGAAAATGAAGTTTGTCAAACTTGCTGCATGAATTTTCTTCTTATCCGATTTGAAAGTTTACTCTTTTTTACCTGAGAGTTGTGGAGGTCCTCCCTGCAGCTGTGGGTCCGGCAGACTAAAGGAAGAACACCTGCAGCACACAGGCTTAAATAGTGCTGACTGCTAATTGGACTGAACCATGTTCCTCATCATCGTAGGGGGGGAACAGTGTTTGCAACTTAGTTGTATTAATACTTAACCAGCTCTGTTTTCATTTTTAGGTTTGGTTATTTTTTCCTTACTTGATATTCGATAGAGTTACACAGGCATGTTCAGAGGATGTTGTACTTTATTTGAACTATTTTATTGTCATGTCCCATCTCTGTCTGCAATGGTGTGTTCCCTTGTCCCGCAGCTGCTTCTCAATGATTCCTTGTTAGTAGTTCGTTCGAGTTTTTTTTCCTATTAACAGTCTAGTGTCCAAAGTCCCAAAGAGTCCCAAAGACAGAGCTATAAACTTTGTGCTCATCCTACCTGGTGCTTCACAACAAAGACTATATTATCCATATCTTTGGGTCTTTTCCAAACTCACTGTTACAATTAGTTAGATTAGATGATTTGGTAAAATTACATTCTGTAACTTAATATACATATATACGTATATACTATATATAAAATACGTTTTTAGTTTGTAAAAACATGGTGGTGCAACATGGCTATAGAGAATTCCAACATGCTGGACCTTTAATGGTTTGACTCCAGCTATGAAAAGGTCATTTTCTCCACCATCTCTAAAATCAGAACCCTGACCCTGACTCAGCAGAGACACACTGTGATGTGCTTGTTACCTTTGAGATCAGAAACCCCTCCATATATTCCAGTATTTTCCGGGGATACGTGTCGACGGCCCCCTCGGTTCGAGTCGCCTCCTGACCTTCAGCCATGGCCCACAGCTTCCACGCAGCTCCGTTAGTGGTCGTTCATCAGACTCCCCTCCGACCGTCGTCTGCAGATTCCTCAACAGGACTGAGTGTGACGGTGCAGAGCTCCACAAAGTGCCCACCGAGCAGCAGTGGCGGCGGTGGTCAGAGTAACAGTGGGCCAAAGCTGATTACAGCCAGATAACCCAGATTAGAGCTGGGGTTCAGTCTGTGTTAGACAAAGAAACAAGTCTGTGGTAAATACACTGCTGCCTTGTTCATTATCACTCAGAGGGGGTGGGGGTGGGGAGGGGAGGGGGGGAGGGAGACTTTCACTGAGGCTCATACCAGACACTGTTTCCCACCAAGTTTTCGTGACCCCGAAAAGTGCACAACAATTTAGAGCAGTCAGAGCTCCGAGATACAGTCTCGTGAAAGCTGTGCCCCCCCACCCCTCCCTCCCCCTCCCCACCCCACCCCTCTCCATATGGTCTGATTGCACTTACGCTGAGAGCCTAATGGTAGAATCACATCTAATGATACAGCCTGTTGCGTCACAAGCCTTGATGAGATTATATAGACATTAATCAGTGAGACTATTTAATTATTCATCCACACACAGTTCATTAAAGCGGCGGTGGGCAGGAAAACATCAGACGGCTGGAGGCATCACCTTGGTCCCTCACACAGGACAGTGAGGGAAGTTTAAAGAGGGACAGACTGAAATATTTACACAGATTACTTGGATCGTGGTATGTGTCAACATCTGAGCCAAATCACTCAAATATCACATCTACAGGGCAAACAATGTGGTCTGAGGTCACAGTGACGTTTGACCTTTTAGTCAGATGTGTCCCATTTTGAGTTTAGCATTCATGAAATTCTCTCAAGCCTCTTCAAATGCTTGTTCATATGAATGGACAGACAAAAGAAACATAAATAAATAAAAGAAAACATAATACACAAGCTAGGAGCTGTTGCCGGGTTCAAGAACTGATATTTCAGAGCAGATCTTTTTCAACGGTTTGTCCGCACGGACTTTTATTTTTCAACATGTATGCAGGACATGCTGTAGCAGCTCACGACCAGTGTACAGAACAAATGGGCTTTTCTTTAACAAGTACAAATGTCAGAGTAGAAATGTCAACAAACCCACATCAAAGCCGGTCTGCACAGCTGCTACACACAGACACACTTCACAAGTACATCAGCGAGAGCATGACATCAGGAGTTACACCTGAGCATCTCTTTTGTGCTGAGCTGGTCTGACTTGAAATCCTGAAGTCGGTTTCCTCAACAATAATCAAACTTTGTTCCAAACTTAGATCAAGAGCGGACTCAAGTCCATCTCTTGCATTAAAGGCATATTAACGATAAAAGACGGAGTCAGGCTACTGAAATGAAACATTTAGGCTACATAACCAGAACAGGGGTAAGTGTGGGGGTCAGACTGTAGGAGTTCACTCCGGTGAAAGAGAGTGACATCGAACATATATTCCTGAATCTGTCCGGTTATAAAAACTCTTTCAATTATTCAAAAAAAACAAAAGAAGACAAATGACTCTTCTATCAATGCAAATGGTGACGTCATCAATAATACTATACATAGTTGTATGGTTTTCTGAGCCGCTTCACAGACACACAGCCGTCACCGAAACAGAGAGTCGCTGATGGTTCACAATGACGTCAGCAAATCAGTCAGCGTTGACACAGCAGAGTTTTTCGGTTTGTGGAAACGTCCCTGTCTTGATGTGGTTGCAGCCGATCATCACAGATCATCAGTGTTCATCTATGAGGGGGGGAATCGTTCAGGATGAGAGATGCAAGTGTTTGATACTTCGTGGTGTTGAAACTAAATATAATTGCTGTGTCTGGAGAAGCAAAAACTTGAACCTCATTTAAATATCCCAAAAAAGTTGATTCTTGTTCTAATGATCAGAGTTGAGTTCTTTTGAACTTCAACATAGTACTTCCCTCCCTAACATGCACACGCCACCTTCTGACTGTTGTCTCTGCTTCAGGGATGCACAGGATGTCCCTCGGGCTCGGGTTAGGGTTCGGGTTTATGCAATAAGAACACATGCAAGCAGGCGATGGGTGACACACACACAGGTACTTCAGCCATTCATTCATTCGGTCTGACTAAAATGACTAGGCTAACCATGTTTGTTACAGTCCTTTTTTTTTGGTTTTGTTTTGATTTCTTTTAGTAGAGAGGATTTTTTTTAATGTGTTTTTCCAGAAATTATTTACCGACCCCACTTTTACATGCAAAAAAGCTTGAATTATGATGAATGTGTGGGATGAGTCTTGATGATGCCACCTAGTGGATTGATGGTGCAATTGCAATGCTACAATCCTAAGTACATAGGGCAGTTGGGGATTAGATGGCCTCTAAGCGGAAGCTACCTGTAATGATAAATCAGGCATAAATATTCAGAGTATCTGAACAAACACATTGAAAGCAACAGCGAGAAATGTGGGGGAAAAAACTAGTGCGGTAAAAGCAGCTACGTAAAACGATTGCAGCGTCCATGCCAAGAGTCTTCAAAGAGAGCACACATTTTCAGATACCACTGTAAAAGGCGCAGTATTTCATACTTTTTGTCAATTTAATGTCTTTCCAATCGGTCGTGTGCCACCTGGCTTGAATCGAGAGACCACAAACATCTAAAAAAAATACCACGACATCAAACGGCGAGTCTCTAGTGTCTTCTGGAGTGGCTCCTGTCCCCACTGTGGCTGCGCCTCCTGTATCTCCGGCTGTAATGACTGTGACTCCTCCTGTCCCGGCTGGTGTTGCTGTCCCGGGAGCCACCGCCGCTGTATCTCCGGTGACTGCGTCGGTGGCTCCTCCCCCTGCTATAACTCCTCCCACTGCTGCTCCTGCTCCTCTCTCGACTCGAGCTTGTGCTCCTGCTGCTGTGGCTGCGCCTCCTGCTGCCGCGGGGGCTGTGGCTCCTCCTGTGGCGGCTGGAGCTCCGCTGGTGGTGGTGGTGGTGGTGGTGGTGGTGTTGGCTGGAGCTCCTTCTCCTTCTGCTGTGGCTATGGGAGCGCCTCCTCCTCCTCTCCCCGCTGCGAGAGCTCCTCTCTCTGTGAGACTGTTCGTGGTCCTGCGCTCGCTCTCTGCTCTGCCTGCTCCGTGCCAGCTCCTCCCTCCGTCCCTCCCGGCCTTTCCTCCTGTCCTCTGCTCCTCTCCTCTCCTCCGTTGCTCTCCTCTCCCCTTGTTTCTCTTTGCTCTCGGCTGCTTTCACCCCGTTCACCCGGCCCAGGACCCCCAACATCGCATCGGAGGTGCGAGGAACCGAGGCCTCCTCCGTGGCTCCGGGATCAGCCTGGTCTTGCGCGCTTGGAGGTTTTGTGGTTCTTTCGTTGCCCTTCTTCAACAAGTTCCCGAGCAGCTTCTCCCTCAGCTCCCTCTCGCGCCGCTGGAGCTCCAGCGCACGCTGCTTCTCCATCTCCACCCTGCGCAGCTCCTCCTCCTGTTTGCGTCGCGACGCTTCCAGCTGCTGAAGTCGGGCTAATTCCTCCTTTTGTCGAGCCTCCTCTTGCCTCTCCTTCTCCTCGCGCTCAGCCTTCTCTTTCTCCTGTTGCTGCACCTTCATGGCCTGGGGAGGACAAGGACATTACTCAGTAACAAGCAGAGACGACATTGGATGGGACCTTTGAACTTTTCTGAGTCAGACATTTCATCTCATGTCAGAAGTCCAAAATGACGATCTCAGAAGATTAGAAAACACTGCGGGTTACTTGCATTGTCCACCACTCCAGCTCCTGTTTTCACTCGCTGCCTGAAATAACCTGCAAAGTTCCTGCCCCTCCCTCACCATAAAGTTTAGCCTGCTCTGATTGGCCAGCTGGTTTGGTCATCTGCTCGCAGCTAACATAGGAAAGGTCCAGCAACAAAACAGACTTTGATTGAATAAGTCAAAGTCTGTTTTGTTGCTGAACAGGAAGGAGGTTGGAGATGAAACTTCGGGTACAGTTTTCTCACACGTGGTTGGATTGATATTCTGGTCGAGTTTGAGTTTAGAGATTAAGTACAAATATAGAATGTGCAGAGCTCACACAAATCAGAGGGTTATTACCGTGTGCTGGATAGATATGAGGATAGACCCACTCGGGGGCGTAATTCTTATCTTCGCCTGCATCTCGTACCTTAGCCCTCGCCAGCAGCTCAGCAATAAGCCGAATGGATTCCAGGTTGCGCTGAGCCAGCAGCAGTCTCCTCTCCTCCATCGCTATCTTCATCTGCAGCTTCTTCTGCTCCTCCTCGTGCTGACGCCTCACCCTCTTCAAGTTCTTCTTCTGCTCCTTCTCCCGGATCTTCTGCTCTCGCTTCCGCAGCCTCTCCTCCTTCCTCCTCTCCTTCTCTTGTTCCTCCTGCTCCTTCTGTTTCCTGGAAAAGGGATCAAAGAGTTTGGACGCTGGGAATTATTCCTATGCATCAGTGTACACCTGGTGGCTGCTGATATTTGGAATTGTACCACTGCTCTTTAGCTTTTTTTAAAATAATCACACCAGAACATTCGAATGAGGTACTTTGAAAGGTACAAAGCATGGGGTTTTGTGCCATCTTGTGGTGAAGTTGCATGTTGCAGCTGAATATTTCCACTACACATTCACTCCTCTAGGCGATAATAAGCCTTTAACAACCTTCAGTAATCATTAAAATGACAGGACATAAAACATGGTGGTACAACATGGAAGCCCGTATAGACAGGACCCACTGCCCCTCCCACTCTATAAAGATAAAGAACTAATGAAAAATCCAGTCATTAAAACCTCAGTAAAATGATTGCACATTCAGTTTTGCACATAATTGCACATCTCACCTCAACATTGCACATTGCACCTTTAATATTACTGGTTTGAAGTTCACATTCTGCCTTCCACTGTTACGTGAATCATCTTGGGATTATTCTTGTATCTTTACCGACCTCCCCTCCTCTGTTCTCCATCATACCTCTCCTCCTCTTTACGATGCTCCTCCTCTTCCCTCAACCGTCGTTTCTGCTCCTCCCTCTGTCTCTCCAGCTCCTGCAGCTTCATCCTCTCCAGGCTCCGCCTCTTCAGAGCAGACTCGCTCAGGTGCTTGCTGGTGTCAAAGGTCACCTGGAGATGATGCATAAACACATTACCTCAGTATCTCTGTGGCTTGCACAGTGACACAGATGGTGATTGCAGAACTGATTTTGACAGTTCCATCATGTTTCATCATCACACTGTAAAAACATGGTGGCGCAACATGGCCGCCCTGTTAGCGAGGACCTGATTCTGACGTCAATAAAAAGGGCTCATTCTAGAGAAATGAAAACAAATATTCCTATATTCAGGTGATTAACCCCACAAAGACATCATGATGACATTCCATTGTGTTACTATAAATGGTGTAATTTCCCTAATGTCTTACACCAATTATTCTTGCTAACATTATTAGCAGGAGGTTCTCCGTCTGTACTTGCAAAATGTATAAACAGAACCGGACCTAATTGTGCGTCTCATTTCGTTACCACAGATCCGACTTTACCTTACACCCTGCTTTGGATTTGACAGTGAGGCTTTATTCTGTGGATTAACAGACACATCGACCTCCACTCTCATTACCTTGAAAATAATGACGATGCAGATTGAATTCTCATTCCAGTAAAAGGCCTTAAAGCTGCAATGTGACTCTGAACAAGAGAACCTTGTTGGTACATTTCAGTAGATGCAATTCCCTAAAGCCCCACACACCCATAATGATCATTCACTCTAAAAATAGCCCTGTGTTTAGGAAAAAGAAAAAGAAAAGAGGCTGAGGATGTGGATGGGGTGAGGGAATACCAGAATACATTTAAATTAAATCCAGGGAGGATGGAGAGAGAAATCCATTTGTGAATATGTGGGCGGGTCAGATCTTGGTTTATGACACTGTGAGGAATTATATTACAACTGTGGACAGTCAGAGGCTTCTCCGTCTACATAGGTGAGATTTCAAGAGTGGAAATATATTTTGTTGTTACTAAGCAACTGGCCAGAAATTCTATTCATTGGGGTTGGTCTGATTTGGGCACTGAAATATGAATAAGACGAGGACACAGGGACCTGAGCACATTTTGGACATTGCTCGTTTTTGATTCTTTTGCCAACATGAGGAATCCAGCTGTTGCTACAGTGACAATCAAATGTGTCCAGTATTATGGGCTACAAATGTGGTTCCTTACTTATGCAAACTAAACCCATTAAGGCCTTTAATGATAACTGAATGCTACTTCCACTTCTCCTAGGTGAGGAGAGAGGAGGGATATCTGGCAGCAATATGCCATTTCACAACGAGATGAAACTACATCCAACACTGTACCTTTCATGGGTTTAGGGCTTTTTCAAAACTGCTCCCCGTCAGTAGACTGAAAGGCAAAGCCTCAAAAAGTGAAATCGAATCTATCAGTAATACAGACACCGAGCCACTGTTCTTGTTACATAGTAACTGGAATCTGTAGCATTCGTGCTGTCGTGAAATAACCGGTGTGAACATTTCCACACCTCATCATCCCTGATGGAGTGCATTCTAATAACACGACTATAAAAGCCTGCGGTACCTTGATGTTACAAGCCACAGCCTTTCCATCTTCTCCTTTGAGCATCAGCTTCATGCCGCGCAGTGTGTCCATGGCCTTCGTGAAGCCGCAGTATTCCTGGTACTGAACATAAGCCTCAAAGTTCAGGTGGCCGCCAAAGCTGAATGTGCTGAAATTCTTATCCAGCATTTCCTCTCTGTACGGGTCCAGCATGGGGATGTCGACATTCCGCACCTACAATCAACAAAATCAAGAATTAGGTTTTACTTGATATTAGCAAAATCATACATGTCTTATTAAGATTTTTTTAAGCATTCTAAAGATACACAAATAGATATAAAGCCTATTTTCCAGGCCACAAGTTTCATAAGGCCATGTTTCTCCCTCCTCCTCATTATGGCACTTAGGTAGATTAATGCAGAAAAAATATACTCTTAACAACATAATTTAAATAATGCATATACATCAAAGAATAAGGCTTGGTCCTTCATGCACAGCGTATGTTATGTTATCAGAATTCACACAGGTAGCATTATATATATATATATATATATTGTGAAAAGAGGTAACAGAAACATTTTCCACCTTGCCAAAATTCTGGAAGACTGCGATGAGGACGTCCTCCGAGGGCCGGTCTGGAAACGGACTGTCCCTCAGGCTGAACCAGCGACACGGGAGCCCGTCTAAGTGGATCGTGTCGGGTCTCTCTCCTGGCACCGTCTCGTTCATGTCCTTGGCGTCTCGGAAAAAGGAATCCCAGTCATGGCGTGTAGGAAAGTCGACTTTATTCTCTACTGCACGAACCTAAGAGAACAGCGAGAGAGATACAGTGGAGATTCATTTGATAATTATTCAGCAGCATCAGCTGAGAAGTTCCCACTGTAACATAATCCTCACCTTCAGCACATCGGTAAATCCGCTGAGTTTGATGGTCTTCCCATCCAAACGGGACAAAAGGCTCTTGACCACCGTCTTGTTCTCCACCTCGCCCTCAAAGCGGATGAAGTCCATGGTGCTTTTGGAAATTCTCAGGGCTGAGAACAGCTCCGGGGCGACCATCGCCTTTATCCTCTCCATGACCTCCCAGTTGGAAATGCTCTTGCCTGGAAGCTTGAGCTGGGGTAGCGCCACGCTGACGGTAATCTTGGCGATGGGCTTGAGGTACAGGTTGTGGTCGGTGGAGAGGCATAGCGCCTCGGTGGTATCATGGACAATGGTGGTCATTGTTGCAGACCTGTGGGGAAGCTGCAGGAGGTTTGCAGGGACAGAGAGGTCAGCACACTCTTTGAGTTGGGGGTTCCCTGTCTAGGGTATCGACAGTAGTCATAAAAGAACCTGAGTAAACTGGGCATCGCTACGTGGGGATCTGAACAAACCACATGAATCTACAAAATGTCTTCAGACCTGAAAACTTGCAATTGCAGTTCTCTGATTGGACAGAGCCTGGCGTATGTTATAAGCCTCATGTACAACTAGTGATCAGTATTCATAGCCCCAAAAGGTATCATTGGTTAACTCCTCTTTCAGATGTTCTTTCCGCTGCGACCAGCGACTTCCGTGTTTATAAAGTCGGCCCGGGCACATGACCATCGCCAAGTCACGTGACTATCTGGCTGCATCGTTTCCACTAGTATTCAATGTAATGAATTCATTTCGATGTTTGATCAGTAAGCGTGACACACAGAAGCACAGGCTACACACACACACACACACACACACACACACACACACACACACACACACACATAATGTCATGTGATACATGCTTACAGAGTAAGCATTGAGCGTTCTCTGTTGTTGAATATACTAATGTTTACCAAGTCAAAATAATTTACATTTACGAGTCGAACCCTCATAACGCCACTTGGTGCTCTGAACCGTCTTGGCTCGTGTTAACTTTCTTTACTACATTACATTACAAAATTCACACTGACCTTCGATTTCACATAAAAGACACACAAGGCTTCTTTGAAGCAAACTGAAGTGGCAATTTCAACTCCTTCACATAAATGTAGCGGTATAAGCCTCTTCGTGGCTATTGTGTTATTTCTTTCAGTGTAAAACGTCACGAGCAAATTCAACAGACTTCATATTTTTTAATACACGCCCGGTTTTAACAGAACACTGAAATATGTTTTGATCCTATTATGTCTGCGCTTAATGCAATGTAGTTTCTCATTTCAGTCACATGGAAGCAGAATTAAAAGCAAACGCAAATCATAAGGTTTCATTTGTTTCATTTATTGAAACTAGAGGAGAGTTATTGTCCCTTAACACGGGAACTGCCCGCGTTAGATGGCGTCTCGACGTGTCTAAAACACAGACTGGATTTAAGGATTTGACAAGTCCGACATGAAGAGGAACAACTAAAACCACTTATTAATATCAATGTTGTTTCCAGCGACTTTTCAAAGAGTCCTGTTTTATCTATATTCGGTCAAGAAAAGCAAGAGATGATACTCACTTTAGCCGGAGACATCCATTGAAGAAACACTGCGAACCACTTCCGCAAGTAGTGAACTTTGACCCCATGAGAAGACGCACTATGACAGTGGCATTTTCGAACAGCGACACTCTGTGGTATAAAGCAGGAACAACATGCACAGGGGGAGAAACTCACAGAAAAATGCAGAAAATGAAGGTGAATAAGCTTTTATTATTATTATCATTATCAGTATTGTTGATGTCGTTGTTGCTATTGATTTCACAAATTATTCCCCTAGTTACATATCAAATATTGAATATCAGTGTGATCATTAAATGCTATGTTTTGAATTTCAGAGTTATCAAAACTCATCATGTTAAGTTCATGACATAATTAGCCCCAAAACTTGCTGATGCAAGTCTTTTGACATTCAGACATAAAATTCTATACCTAGATAACAAACAGGGGAAATCACATGGAACGGTTTACACTTTTTATGGATGCAACTGTCACCACGGTTACCATTATGTTGTTGGGTGAGAGATACAGATCGATTGGGCATTCAGAGTGGTGGAGGCCCGGGGCAAATACATTGGCACAGTTCCCCTGAAAAGATGGCAGAGGAATTTACATAACAGTCATTAGTCCCCCCTGTGTGTGTATGTAGGTCAGTATCTGTGGTCTCTGGAGCTGCTGGCTGCCTGCTGTAGGTCAGGATAGCTGCAGTAGGACAGTCACTGCGCTGTATGACTCTGTGGGGCACTTTGAGTCATATTGTGTCTGCAGGCAAACTACATGTCTATGAATAAACGTCCATGCTGCACAGACACAGAGCCCCTCCATGAACTGAGCTCATCACACAGAAAAAGTCGGCAAATTAGGAAATAGTGGAACCTATAGGACAAAAATCATCCCGTTAGTGATGTTGATAACCTTGTTTTTACCTATAGTGGAGCAAATATGATTCATTACATTGTACTCTGTGATGACCATTGAATAAGAGACCAGTTATTTGGTTTGTTTTGAAGAACAGTGTAGACCCAGGTCATCAGGGTGGAAAACCATCAGTGGTGTGGGAAGACTGTCCGAGCTTCAGTGTTGATCCATCCAATCACAGAGGGCAATGAACCGTATTCTCCCCGCACGTTTCCTGCTTTGTGATTCTAAACATCCATTTTGCGTCCAAGCCACTTATCAGATCTGTTGATGTTCCTGTACATCTTTATTTCCTACTTCCTGAAGATGATGGAATTATGATTGTGGCCCGTGACCCAACAACAAATCTGATCTACGTATATGGGTCAGGATCTAGTTCTAGGACAGAGCCAGGAACATGTGAAACACGGTGAAACAGCGGTTTGCAATATTTTCATTCATTACCAGAAAGTAATACAAGGATTTTGATGAAAACAGTTTGTGTTTAGGGGACTGAGTTTGAGCCATTGGGTGCAGGGACTGTTGGAGCTTTGCAACTCACTGAGTGTAGTTAAGACTATCTGTGATTTGACAGGGACAAAGGGCTCTACTATACAACAAATACAAGCTAACCAGGAAAGCTCAACTACTCTCATCATACGTCATCTTTCTCAGTTTACAGAGATGATATGGAATAACAAATAATGTGGCTCAGTTGGTCGAGCAGCCGCCTGTGGGAGCGAAGGTAATCAGTTCAAATCCATCTTGAGACAGGTCGCAGTGACGCTGACACACCCATGGCTCAATGTGCTCTGGCACCATGTGACCTGCCTGTCTGGATAAGCAGCTCAACATTATTCCCTTAGTTTTAGCGCACACAAGTATAGTCGATAATACCAACGTAAACCGAGTGTACGTTTTTTTTTTTTTTTATACTTTGCAATATCCGCAGGCTTCAAGTTTGACAGCCCTGAAAGGAAATGATGTCCAGCACACACACACACACACACACATACACGGATGACAGGTGCATGACCAGGGACAGGCTGTGAACATATTGCACCCTGAGAGTCACATGGGAACCCGGTAGACAAGAATCAGTGGTTGTTGCAGTAAATGCCGGACCAGAGTTGGCACAGCGGGTCACCACATCATCAATTATTCAGCACCAGCAGACAAGGACAATCCCCTCTGGTGTCAGCGGGGACGGACTGATGAAGTAGGCAGGCTTCATTAGGGGGCTTCGGGGCATTCTGCTCAAACACCACACCGCCGCACTGGAGATGTTTGATTTCCTCTCCTGATGATGAATCATTGATATCGGGGTTCAAGCCACATCCGCACACCACCGACACTGAACTGAACAGAGCAGAGAGTCCAGTTTCATGCAATCGGTTATTGCTTTATCACATTTAAGAGTGGAATCTGAGGAGCACTGAGACATGAAACTTCACAGCTTTTCACAATAAAAGACACGCACAATGAATCACAGAGAGAATAACGCACTTTCTCATCTTCGTGCCACCGAAAGCGCGACGTCATGTGTTTTTAACGTCGAAAGAGTCCGATTCACAATAAACTGTGGTTCAAGTACAAAGCTACGAAATCTGCTACAAAAGAGAACATTCGCGAAATCTACAGGAAGAGTCATGGAGAGACGAGACTTCACATATTCAGGGTTAAAAGGTCGACGTGCTCCTCGGCTCAACGTATACAGCATGTTCAGGTCCGGACTGGCGCAGTCACGCTTCTCGAAACGTTATATTCTCGATCACATGATGCAGGATGTGTGATTGCATATCTGGTGTCGTGTGCATGTCTGTGGTCATCTGGACCTCCGACCTGAACGAGTGTAGGATGTGGTGGCACCTAGTGGTGAAGTTGCATGCTGCAGCTGTGTACCGCTCACATGCGGGAGAACCTACGAGAGCCTTCAGTCGTCTTTGAGACCCTGGTCCGTTCTGTGCTGCTGTGAAAATGAACATGGCCGCCTCCGTCGCCTGCCTGGTTTGTTTGAGATCAGAGCTGCACACGAACTATATGATATCATTGACATTTGAAGTAGTACCACATAACATGGCGGAAGAATACTGAATGAATCAGGGGAGGCTGAGGAGCAGGTCCAGATCAGGAGGATCAGATCCAACCATTTTCCTTGAAATTGCAAGATAAGGCCGTTTTCGCCATTTACAAACATTGAGATTAAACTATGGGTCTTAATAAATTTTTAAAAAATCAGATTGCATCTGTGCAATTTGCAGATGATGCAAGTATTAACTCTCAATCTACATACGGCCATAATACTACCATTAAACCTACACCCCCCAAAGAAGTAACAATATGTGAACCAGACAATTTGAGGTCAACCATAGAGTAGAAATGTATATAAACTGTATATAAACACCCCCCCCCCCCCCCCCCCCCCCCCGCGCCCACCCCCCACCACCCCCCTGTGCTTCCACCCTTTCAAACTGTGTAACTGATCAGTGTCTTAACAGGACCAAGCTGAAACCATGGCAACCTACAAATACCCATGAAGGTGAAAACATATCCGTAGTGCTCAGTAGATAGTTAACGTCCACAGTTGGATCATCCACTCTGACTGTGTGGGTTTGAACTAGGTCCAGAGCAGCTGTCATAGTTTCAGCTGATCCTCCATGTATCTCCTGCTACCTTCAAAGTGTCAAGTGCAAACATGATGACTGTAGTTACAATGTTTAGAGTCTAACATCTGCTCCTCAAAAATTGAAAAAAAATAAAATAAAATTCACATTACAGGAATAAATTGTAAAAATCCAGCACCGTCCAATCGGAGGAGGTTGAGATATAGAAAGTGAGCTCTAGAAATATATTAATTTACTCTGCAAACAAAAGAAAGCAAACAAAATCGTGGAATCAAACAAACCAATCAACAGCGTGGCTTCAAACGAAAGTGAAAAGGAATCATCATCCTTCCTAGTGCTTTTGCATTAACGCCGTTCAAAGTAATTAGTGACGGATAATGTGCTACATGACTTAAAGAGGAGAAGAGGAAATAAAAGGAAAAGGTCTAACATCTGCAATAGGAACGAAAGGTTATTATACAATTTTGAAAAAATATATGGTTATTCCTTGGAAACTTATTATAAGAAGACATCAAAACTCTAAATAAAGAAGTGTATATCTAATTTTGGTCTCCTGTCAGGTTATAAACTCTATCCTGTCGATCAATGCCAAACTCATCCAAAGAGGTTGGACAGTGGTCTGGTTCGGAGCGGACTGGTGGGAAGCTCCTCCCCCCTCCCCATCTCCCCCGTGTCCCTGAAGGAGGCGCTGTGGATGATCTGGGTGCGGTGGCGCCCGCGGTGCAGCCGGGCGTTGAGCCGGCTCAGGGACGACTTCCTCTGAATGCCGCCCTTCGACTTCCCGGTGGAGACGCTCACCTCTGCTGCCTCCGCTGGCGGGTTGAGGAGCCGCAGCGGGTTCAGGTTTCCCTGCAGGACTTTAGCGAACCTCCAGCCGCGCCCCCTCCCGCCGGCGCCGCCGCCTCCGTTTGTGTTCTCGCTGTCGGACTCCGTCCCCGGTGAGGTGACCACTCCCTGCTCCTGGAGGTCGGCGGCCAGAGGAGGGGGGAGGTACTGGATGGCTCGTCGGCCGCTGTAGTCCCGGGCCTCGGGGTCGGCCTCCCAGTCTGACAGCAGGACTCGGACCACCTGTCAGTCACAGCAAACACAAACAGGAAGCTCAGATCCTGGAGTTGTGTTACCTGACATTTACACAGAATGGAGGCCGAGAAAAAGCTGCCTCTCGCCTCTAAACTCTGTGTCAACGCTATTATTTCAGCAGGTTACATCGGGAAACAAGATATCTTCATCCATAAAAGCTATTGTGTCGAAAACTGGCATTTGCTGCAGTTTGCCTTTCACTTGGAGCACGCAGAGCGGATCGGGGTGACATCTGAATATAGCGTGAGAGGAAATGGGGTATGAACGCAGCCGTTTCCGTTTGTTTCAGTCCAAAAAAGCCCAAGTACAGGTGTGAATTTAAAGACCCGCTGGTCTTTGACGACCTGGTCTTAGACAATGTTTTTGACAATATTACTCATGTTTGTCACCCTGCAATTCTAAAACTCTATTCAGGCCTGTGTCGGTCTCGTATCAAAGTGTCCTTCACAAACCCACACCCTCAGAGTGAATCTACACCCTCACATGGGCTCAAACAGACTTTTTACGTGACCATAATTCAGCAGAAGCTTGCATGATCAGGCTACACTTTGAAAAAATGCATCCAACGCACCCCACCCTCTCCCATCAGCCCCATCACGCTATGCTAGCATGCTGACACGGAGCCAGAGGGAATGGAGGAGGAAAGGGCCTTGGGATATGACATCGACGAAGGGAGTACGTTTGGAAGATGACACGTCTTCATTTCAACTCGAGCAGACAGACTGAAGCTGCTCATCTGCCGCTTCACTGAGCAGGTGCAACACACGACACCACACTAATCACCCCTCTCGCCGCCGCCCACCTGTGTGTGTCCGTGCATGGCGGCCAGGTGCAGCGGCGTGTATCCGGCGCTCGACCTCACGTTTACATTCACGGGTATGGCGTTCTCCCTGGCGAAGGTGAGCAGCTGGGAGAGGAGCTCGGCTTTGCCCTGCTTGGCCGCCCAATGGAGGCAGGTGAGGCCCGTCACGAAGTCCCTCTTGGCCACCAGGGTGGGTTCGACGGCGAGCAGGGGCTGCAGGCTTTCCCACAGGCCGTCCGAGGCGCACAGCATCCACTCGTGCTCCAGGGGGTCGAGGGTCACCGAGGCGCAGTCTTCATCTGTGGCCGAGGACAGGATGGACACCGAATCGCCGTCGCTCCTCATCGAGTCCCGCAGGCGCGAGCCGCGGTTGATGAGAGACCTCCGCACCTGCAGGGGGCGTGTGTGGGGGGGAGACAGACAGACAGTAGGTGAGATGAGGAAATACACCTGGTACATCACTACCACTGGACCTGTCCCGGAGAGCTCGGCCTAAAACTCATCTCACTTCTTATTTAGAAAAGGATTTGTAATGTGTGATGCATTTTTCATTCCCATTCAAACATCCCATAATTCAGGGGTGTCAAACTCGTTTTAGTTGAGGGGCCACAAGGGAGCCGGACCGACAAAATTATAGAAAAACGCTGCTACATCAACCTCTCACATCAAATCAAATCACACACGCACGCACACGCACACACACACACACTACTTCTCTTCTTCTCTCCAACTGAACAACTCATGATTGGCACGAGCTCCACCTAGTGTGCCGGCATAGTAAGTGCAGGTCAATAAACCACCACCTCAACATCGTCTCTGTAATTTTCACACTTCTCGCGGGCTGGACCGGACACTCTGGCGGGCCGGTTCTGGCCCGCGGGCCGTATGTTTGACACCTCTGCCATACATTGTGTTTTCTAGCTGCTGCCAAAGGATGATTTTTGTTTCATGCAGCGATGACGGACACTGTCACCGAAACATCAGGACATCCTGAACGTCTACTCCGAGGGAACCGCCCGACTGACAGTTTCAGTTCAGCAACTCCGTGTCACCGAGTTCCTCCTCTACATACGTGTGTCAGTCAGGTTTGAGGGCGCACCCAACCGAGAAGCACTCGGCATGACACCACTTCGCTAGGTGTGGCCTGAACTATGAACATACAGTAGTTCACAGCCATGGCAGCAAAGCAGACATGTTCACAGGCAGAAATCTCTATTTATATAGTAAACGTAAATAATTAAACACATGTTGTAGCGCGATGTTTAATTCAACTGAGCTGCGCAAACGTGAACACGCATATAAATGAGTTCCCCTGATACAAATAATTCTGTAAGAAAAGAGCAAAGGAATGACACCAGATGAAAGTCAGTCTCCTACCTGAGGAGAACTACTCATCATCAGCTCGATGAAGTTCCTGCGACTTCCTTTGGGTGTGTTGATGTCCCCGACAGGGTCCAGCCCCTCCAGGGCGCTGTCCTCTGATAGGCAGCTGGTCAGTATAGCCCGCTGGGAGCCTTTGGACACCCTGCGTGTCCCTCTCAGCTGCTGGCTGTGGGACCACCCAGACTGAGCCTGGTCCAGGTCCGGCACCCCGATGACCGGGGCCGACTCTCGCCTCCTCCTGTCCCTTAACTTCACCTCCCCTTTCCCGGCTGAGGTGGGGGGCCCCGCGCTGACCTTCATCTGGGAGGAGGCTGCAGGCTGTTGGTTCACATTTGCCTGTCTGTCAGTATCCAGGGCTGCAGCAGGTGGGCTGGAGACTCCTGTGGACACATGAGCGGCCATGTTTCTGATGTGATCTCTGACACTGTGAGATGTGACTTAACAGGTACTTTGTCTGAAACCCCAATGCCACCATGTCATCTAGGCACATGGTTTTAGTCATACTATCTGTACATACAATCACACAAATATGTAAATATGATCAATGTTTTACTTTACCAATCATCAATAAAGTTCATTTAAACTGAACTTCAATCATTGTTTGTTTTTTTAATTTGATATTGAAAGTGCAGTGTGTAAGATTTGGTGACATCTAGAGGTGAAGTTACATGTTGTATCTATCACCTCATCCTCACCCTTCCGATCATGCAGGAGAACGTATGGTCGCCCTCAGTTGTTGTTCAAACTCAAAAGATGTTTTGTACATCCAATCTGAGCTACTGTAAAAACATTTCTTTTTAGCTATTTAAGGGTAATGTGAAAAAAATATACATTTAGGTGATGATAAATTCATACAAATGTCAGTGTGTGATTGCTTTGCAATTGTTTTTCTCCAAATCAAAGAGAATACAATCTTACACACTGCACCTTTAAGGTTGACAGTTGCATTGCTTTTTTTTTCTATTATTAAGTTTTAAATATTAAACTTTGATATTGTTTCATCATCGCTACAAATACGTATTCGTTTTTTTCAAATATGGGTTATGTTTTGGTATTAAATAGGACACAATAAAATAAAATAAAACGATATAAAATCTTAAAAGTAAATAAAACAAAAATAAAACAACAATGGTGGTCCTGTAGCTTTGGTCTAAACCAACTGAGGACAATGGCCAAGTCATGGTGGTCAACTTGATCGTGTCAGTCAGCTGATCAGGACATAGCATATTAGAAACAAAAGTAAACACAACATCCAGGTACACATATACCATAATAATCCTTCATTCAAACACTAAAGGGCCATTCTGGGCCATTGGAGACACCACATCCAGTGTTATATGAGGACGCATATTGACTCAATGGTAGCATGTGGTGCGGCTCACCTGTTTGCTGCTGTGTGTTGTCAGGGTTTCTGTTTTCATCGTCGTTGCCCACCGTCTCCTCCTGGATGTTACCGTTGCACTCGGCTCCGTTGTATCCGCCCGCGTCCCCACGCATCACCGCCTCCTCCTCCTCCGTGTTCAAACACACGAATTTCACACCGTCCTCCACCTTCACGGAGCCCACGTTGTCCACGACGCGTCTCAGCAGTACCTCTCGATCCACCCCTTCTTCCACCGATCGGTCATCTCCTTCCTCCCCCACCGCCTCCCACCGCGATAGGAAATGATCCATCAGCTCCATCTGTTGGACCCTCCCTCCCCGCTCCATCAGGAACTCCTGCACGGCTCGCTCCGTGCACTGGGCCGCCATCACCTCGCTGCACGGCCCTGAACGCAGCGCGGATACAGCTATAATCAAAGGTGCGTTTCAAAATGACTCCATGGTCACGGCTCTCCCATTTCACCGTGGTCCGTGTCGACGGATGACAGCATCATCCTCTCTGGCCCCCTCCTCCTCCTCTTCTCCATGGGAAACACTAGTGTCAGGTGCACTGCAGACAGGGGGCGCACTTCACTGAGGCATCCGACAAAACTGCTGCTCATTCCACAGCCAGAAGAACTGTGGTGCATTCACGTACTCCTGCTTAGCTAAGAATATTACCGTCTCGAAGAAATGGTCGTGTTCTTCTGTTGTATTTCACACCTACAAATGGAAATACAGCATACTCAATTTCAAATGAAACAAAGACACACATGAAATATATGTTTATATATGTTTTAAAAGAAGCTAGTCGTCCTAATACTACATTGGAATTAGGTCATTGAAAATAAAATAAGTTGTGCTATGTGACATGTTTTGTTTTTCTTTTGGAATAGCCATTCAGTCTTTTAATAATTTGTTACTGGTTGTGGGATCCAACGGGTTAACGGAAAAAAAACAAAAACAAAGGATGTGGGTTTTTTTCATTTTCCCTCAGAACAAAGTAGGCAGACCAACCAACTATCTTGTCAACATGGCTTAAAATCTCTTACAATGCATTTTGCACCGACAAATCGTCGGTAACTAAGTATCTGAAT